>VZUI01050856.1:0-13739 GCA_013401135.1 Cettia cetti | reverse complement strand
TCTTTCTTTCTTTCTTTCTTTCTTTCTTTCTTTCTTTCTTTCTTTCTTTCTTTCTTTCTTTCTTTCTTTCTTTTTCCCTTTTCTTTCACTTATTCAATTGTCTTCATCTGAACCCAAGAATTTTCTCATTGTTACTCTTCTTCTTGTCTCCTTCATCTCACAGTGGGCAGGGGAGTGAGCCAGTGTCTGTGTGGGTATCACAACTCAAACTTCTTTTCTTGCTCCACAGAACAAGAGTCCCCGATAAGAGGCAAGAGAACCTAGGAAATTATATTGGGGAAAGACAGAAAAGAAAAAAGGCTAGCAATAACCCTTTCATGGACTAGTCTTGTTGCTTCCACTGCTGTTCTTGCTGAAGAATCCTATCATATTCGAGACAAGAATTGGATTTCGGAAATAACTGTCACAAGCAGCCTTTGTTTAGTATCACAGCTTGTAATATGCTACTTCTAAAGACCTGAAATACTCCTAGAAATGTAAATCAAACTTGAAAATTTCCTATCCAGCAAACTTAGTTACACTAATTTCTACTGCTTCTCTGTTATGTTTTTTTTTTTTCTTCCTAAATTTCCATTGCTTTCTTAATTCCTACTGAGGCTGCTAGAATGTAACAGCTGGTGACATTTGTGTCTGAGTCCATATCCTTGTATTTTTTATCAGTTAGAGTAAAATTGAGAGTAGCCTAGAGTAGCCTAATGATTCATTTCTCAGTCATATGTATCTAGTACACAAAGTCCAGGATACAAAGATTAGCCTGAATCAGCTTGTATCTCCATCTGTAAAGTGTTCATTGTCTATGTACTGGAAACCAAAGAAGTTCATGTTGCATCAAGACACTCTGTTCATTCAGATATCTTGTGATCTTATTTCTGTAGACTTCATAAATTTTTGTTGGACTAAAAGCAAGGGATCTTGATCTGAATTCTTAATTATATAAAATATTCAAAATAATTGTTTCTAACCTGTATTTTTTAGTTATTTCTCCATTACTCTTAATCAAAGTGGTCTTGAGGAAGCAGGATCACCACATGGCCATTTCGGTTTTTACTTTGTGTTTTCATTGCGTATAAATCAGTGTTTAAGGAATAAAACATAATTACCAACCTGAATTAAAATGCTCTCTATATTGACTTACCAAAAGCATTTTTTATCAATTGTGAAATCACTGCAAAAGAGGTTCAGTCAACTTTTCTGCCATGTTATTTAGTTGTAGTGAACAAATCTTTTTTTGTCTTGTATTCGTAACAGTCTGACACAGAGTAATAACAATAATAGACACTAGAACTAAAATTATGTTGTCTGAACTTTACATACACAGCAACTGACCATGTGACACAGCATCATTTTAACCACACACCTAGGAATGCTTAACATTCTTCTGTGCAAACAAAATAAAAATTTCAAGGCAAGAAGAATCATGTCTGTAAGGAAACACAGATTATAAAGCAGCAAAAAACCCCTGAAATGACTCCTGAATTTAATAAAATGTATGCATTGATTTTCTGAAAGAGACTGAATTTTTAAAAGGAAAAAATTTTAAAAAATCCATCACAATTAGGTTGCTAATATTAAAGTTCAAGTTACAGTGAGGGTCACTTTAGTAACACAGCTATATTCTATAATCTATATTCTTCTCATAACCAAGAGCTCTCACCCACATGTAACTAGGTCTGCAGAGCACTTACAATCAATCGATAAAGTAAGGTTGTAGAGGGTTGCCTAAGAAGTGAGGTCTGTAATTCACCTTTCTAATGAGTTTCTGGAGTGCTCTAAAAGCATCTCATGATCAAACTAATAAATGGATATCTACAGTGGGATCAAATTACTTAACATGCTTCTGGTGAAATTTAAGGTAGTATAAGATATCAGTTATCTTCACAAAACTACCTGAGAGCCTCAGAGATGCACTCAGCATAGAGGGTCACTCATGATGAGCTCAGATATTTTAAGTTTCACTTCATCCTTATGCTTTTACAGCCATCTCAGCCTTCACACCTATTTTAAAGTGGGCTGATGTACAAGGTATGACTGAGATGAAGCCAATTTTCTACATTGCAGCCTGTATGGTACTGTGTTTTAGATTCATTAATCAGACAGGGTCGATAACAACAGCAGTATTTTTGTTATTGTTGAACAACATCTGCAGTTTTCCCCCTGTGCCTCCTCTACTGAATAAGTTGGTGATGAATAAGAAATTAGGAAGGGACACAAAGTCTTTCACAAATGGATTAAAGTAAATGTTCACCTTAAAACTCTATTTTCCAAAATAAACGGCTAAGTTGATGTGCTGGATTTTACAAATACTAGTTAATGTATCATTTAAAAATAACAGTTTGCCATATCATTATTAATTTATTCCCTGAATCTCACAATTTATTCCTCATAAAGCCAAATAAACTGTTACTACCTATTCCTCAAAGTAAAGAAAATATAAGACTCTAGAACAAGAAATGTCAACACAGACAGAACATGCAGAAATTTGCCTGTGTTTAAAAGTTGCCTTATGAAATGCTATGAAACAGATTATCCTGTTGAAAAGTATGTGCCTTAGCAACTGAGCTCAGCCTACTAAAATGTTGCATTTTGATTCCTTACTGAATAAAAGACAAAAGGTCGCTGTGGCCTTTACAGGACTGCATTTCATACTTTCAAACCAGCAGCCTTTAATTCAGCCAGGAATTCTTATATCAATTAAGACAAGCTGGCTTTCAGGGTCTATCGTTGTTTAAAAAAAAAACAAAAAAACAACCAACCAAACAAACCAACCAAACAAAAAATTTACAATAAATCTTGACAAAATTAAAACCTCTATATAGTAAACTGTTTTGTTCATAACCTTGTAGAACACATGTAAAAACATTCAAATATTATTAAAACAGAAAAGACAAACAAAAAGACGAAGTAGTGCAACAAAAAGAGGGATGCTAAGAACTCAATGCAAAGGCATAAAGCCCTAAAATTTCAGCAAAGAATTTGGACATGCTTCAAGATATGAAGGCTGCCCTTGTTATCCCAATGGTGATTAGAAAATAATGAAAGAATTTGAAGAAACTTGACAAAAAGGAAGAGGAAATAGTGGACAGTGTTGCAAGGGGAAGAAACAAAGAATATGTAAGCACAGTAAAGTGTGCACAATGGTATGTTTCAGGAAAAGAAGCCTTGATAATCATACTGGTGAATGGCTAAAATAGTAGTGATGTGTCTGGGCTACTTTGTATCCTTTCTCCTACAGCTGAAAGACAAACACATGGGAGACTAACTTGTTGCTGGACCTACTAGAAAGGAATACAGGTTCTCAAAGTACGTATGTGCAGAATGTGACTGTTTCCAAAATTATAATGCCAGATAGGATCAGGTGCTGTGAAAGTAAGATTTCTTCCAGTTATTGGAAGACTACCTTTTCCTGATCAGGTAGTCTTTAGTAGAGTTCCATCACAATGGATTCCACATTAGTGTGTGTATATATGCTGAACTATAAACTTCTACATAGTTTATCATTCCATCTCTTGGTAAAGTTTCATGCATTCTCACTGCTTTCTCAAATAAAGAACTTGTTTCCCTGATGCCTTTCTGGCTGTTCTTTGTAAAAATTCTATGTCCATCCCTAGAATACCAGTGAGGTCATAGCACAGCAATTATTCCCAGGCATCTAGTTCCTAATTCCATGTTCCCTATATGTTATGCATGAGGACACAGGCTTTTCAGACAGGAATGCAGTGGTGATAAGTTCCCAGAAAATGTGTGAGAGCCTCTGCCATCATGCTGCCCTCTCATCACTGCCTTATTTATGCAGATACATGTAGGTAGGCTCCTTTCAGCCTTATTTTTCTGCAACACAAAGCTGGTCTTCTCCACACTACTCTGTGGCCCTATGTTTGCCAATACTGTCCACCACATCTTCCCTACTCTACGGATTACCATCTCCTACATGTATCCTTCCTACTTGAGAGCTGTCCTCCCCATGTGAGCGGGCCTGTTGGCAAAAATGCTTTGTTCCTTCCTGGCCAGGTGGGTCCTGCCTCTTTCTAGCAAAGGACCCTCAAGTATACAGTGTTGTATGTGATTACTGCAATGTGAGATCTTCTTGTATATCTAATATTGACATACAAGTCAACAAGTCTAATAAAATAGATTTAGGATGTCTTATTTACCTCTGAGTTTTCTCTAGAACTCAGGGTACAGGTTTGCTTATGGATTTTATTAAAAAGGATTTGATAGCAAAACACACCAAAGGAAACATCTGGCTGTTGTGCTTTACTATTACTTTATTGAGTTAATTAAAGATGCAATAGTGCTGAAGTCAAAATTAGTTCATATGAAAGATTGAATCAACAGGTAAATAAGCTCAATCTATGAAATGATCGAATTAATGCTGAAAATAAACAAATAAAAATCTGAGATCGACATTAACATGAACTATTTTCTATCTATCTTTTAAAAAATACTAAAAGAAATAGCAAGTGCTTTTGCAGGCTTTTCTCCCACAGTAACCTATCTCTTACCTTAGTCAATGCAATAGATATCTGAAACTGGTTATAGACATACTTAAATGTAAATGCCAATTCTTTTCTTTGACATATACCAGGAAAATCTGTTTCATAAAATAACTACTAAAAAAGAAATTATGAGGAAATAAGCAAACAAACAGAGTGATAATCAAGAACAATTATTGGTAAAAAAATTCTCTAACCAGAAGAGCAAATCATGAAAGAGTTTTGGAGATTATTGTATGAAAAACAGTAATACAGATTTTCTAAAATTTCTCTGAAGAAGGAGCCAAAACACAGGCAAAATTTTTAATTATATGATTTAAATACATTGGCGTAAAATCTCGAGTTCTCAATAAGTCAGCAATGACTGTGTCTAGGACTTTTAGCTTGATTTATCAGACAATATATAGCAAGTGCTAAATAATTCTGTATATTCCCAATCTAGTTTGACAGGCAACAATTTAAATTGATAAACACCAGGAGATAAAATTGGATTCATAAGTGTAAACAGAAGAACATAATTATTTCATTGATCACTATGTCTCAGTTTCATAAGTTTTGCTCTATCAGAGATATCACATCAGAAAAAATCAGTGGAATATTTGTATTCATGTATAAGCACAAAATCATCATTTTAAGCAATGGTACTGAAATTGATGGTAAACCAATGCAGGTCTACTCCAAACCAAATTAATTAAAGGGAAATTAAGGAATAGTAACCTAGAATAACAAAGCCTATTTCATCCATACGATAATTTCTATTTTAGTCACTTAGTGTTAAATCTATTTCAGAGTATTTGGCCGATATGCCTAAACTGATTTTAGGGATAAGCATCCCCTATCTTAAAAAAAAGCCCAAAAAACTAACAAGCAAAAAAGGCAGCACATGAATTTTTATTTCAATAAATATTTCAACATTTCTCATTAACACAGTTAGTATTTGAATTCAGCTGAGTATAGAACTATCTATTTCTGGTAGCCAATGGTCATGAAATTCATTCTCTGACGCTCAAATGTTTGATCTTGGAAGAACTTTAAATGATTTTTCTGTTAGATATCACTGAATTGATGCCCATCTAAACCAAGTATTAGAAGTTATAGTAGGAATGCCTCCTAACTGGCTCTTCTATTACCTCAGAACTATCCTGAGCCCAAAACCAGTTCATTTTTCCACCACAGAGTCTGCATGGCAAAGAAAGGCCTATACTGAGCTTATCTCTGTGGTTTACCTCTCCATCTTGTGTGCTAGATGTGGATATTGATACAACTTGCAGGCTAGGTCATGAATATTGTGGATGATACTACCCCATCCCCTGTAACCATGGCTATACAAAGCTTTGTGGAGGTTAGATTTGGGGGGTATGCACTATCCCCTAAATCTATGCCCTATGCATCACTTTGATCTGCAGATTAAATCACTTTGCTTCCATAAATTACTGTTAATAAATAAATAAACAGAGTAAGAACAAGAGAAAAAATTTCATAGTACTAACTGTTGGAATCACAGGAATTTGTTTAACAACCAACCTCAGAAATCTGCACTGTTTTTTTTTTTTTTTTTTTTTCTGTTGATGATGCAGGTTTCCTGAACAGACTATTGTCTACTCAGGGCATTTACATAATTCATTTCCCTTCATATTATATATTCAATTATGCCTCAGTCACAGTACCTGGAGATTTTTTTTTTGTTTTGAAATACTGTCAGTAGCATTGCTTTCTGCCCCTAGCATAATAATGTAATGATGACAACATCAGTTAAGATTATGGGAGATCTGAATGTTAGAAAAAGAACTTTTTAATCCAGTACTTAGTTTCTAAATTTGCTAGATAATTTTTTGCTAGCTGGTAATACTTCCCTCACTGTTGCTGAATTCAAACCATCTTGAGGTAAAGAATACATAATTTATGGAAAAATAAATTGAAAGAGAAGCAAATGACATGGATTGAATCCTGAAAGGATCTAAAAAATTACCTGTATTTTGATCATGATTCAGGAATTTGCTTGTATTACTCTGAGGGGAGGAAAACCCCACAAACTTGAAGAACATTATAGCATTACTATCAGTCAAGTTCTAGGATCTTGCTACTTCCCTGTCAGCAAAGTGGTTCATCAATGAACTACGGAATTTTATTTTTTTCTTCTCTGTGCACAGTGTTTCAGTTTCATCAAGAAACATGCAAAACAGGAACAGCATACTTAAGTGTTTTCTTCGCATATCCTGCAGTTTGCCTGAGGTGAGCTTGCGCACCCTGATTCCTTTAATTTTAAGCCCCAAATCCAACTTCTTTAACAAGTTCTTTCACAGCCAAAAATTTTCATTTTTTCCCATTACTCCATCACGAGCCTAGCCTGGAATATTTGGAAACTTCAGACAATAGAGAGATACTTCTGGATACCAAATAGTCTGACATTGTTAATATATTTGGAGTAACAGAATTTTCCACTGACAGTCTTCAGAGAATATATGATTGATAAATGGAAGCACTAAATCTTCACAGATAGGTGCTATGGGGTCAAGAATCATGTATGATTCTCCACATTTCAGTAAAATAATCCCTTCTTCCCATTAAAATCAGTGTAAGTCCAGATGTTTAGTATCTGAATATCATAATATCTAAGTAATTTATATTCAGATGTCTAATCTTATCTATCCAGTTTTATCTGACATGCAATATCTGAACATAAGTGCAGGTCCAAAAGAGAAGGTGCAAGACCTGCAAGAGACTTATATTCTTCTGAGACACCACCTGGAAACAAAGTTTGAAAAATGGCACAAAAAATTTATGTTTAGAGATTTTATCCAGTCCAGAGGATGTAATTCAGCCTAAAAACTATTTTAAAAATGGTCTTCATGTACAGGTACCTTTCTGTGAGCAAGTTTAGCTAACTTCTTTGTTTACCTTGAATCAGAAGTAGACATTTCTATTTCTTCACTTTATTTGCTGTCTAATATCCATTCTTGATACTGATAAAATCTGTAACTAGGAGGCTGAGACCTAGCTCATGTTTAGGAACCTAAATTAGGAATTTTAGCATGAAGCTTCAATGAAATATACATTGCACAGAGCCATTTCAGTGACTTTTTAATGCTCTGAGACAAGCCACATGGGGCTGATAGATTCTGCAGAAATCTCTCAGGAGGGGTGTGCTAATTAATTTCAAAAGTTATTAGGTGCATTTGTATGAACAATTACATTCAGCCCTCAGATGTGCACACCTGAGATTGTTACCATAGTCATAGCCAGACACTTCTACAGAATGATTAATCTACTGAATTTTAGAAGGCAACTTCTGGATGAGATTAATTAAGATCTGAAAGTGCATATTAACACATATGAAAATATTTACATTTTCTTAGATAAATCCCCTCCTAGGTTAAGAGGTCTTGAAAGAATCACCAAAAGAGGCTTTGAAAATTCAGTACTTCCAGAATTAGTAATATTTGCAAATTCAGAACTTAATTAGGCATTAAAGTCAAACATAAGCACTTTAAATTTTACTGAAATTTGACATTCAATGTATTTTTAACAGTAGATTAATCTCTATATGACCAGATATTTGCAAATTATCTGTGGTCTTAATTTTTCTTAACTTTTTTTTTTCTTTCTTTGTGAAAATCAAAGGAAGTTGCAATTTCATATAATATCATGATTATTCATGTAGTCAGTCTGCACAACTGATCAATCCTTAAAAAACAGCTAATTCTGATGCAAGTGGGAGGGTAATGACTTTAGTAACTTGCCAAGAAAATCATCAGATATAACTTCATCATTGTTCAGCTCCACAAAGTGAAAACATTCTGGATTTTTCTTTAATGGAGACAAATGACTCTTTAGAAAGCTCTGGATATATTTTATTCTATCAGTTACTACACAAAAGCTTTGATCTTAATTGAAATTAAAGATAGATTATATATGTCCTATTCTGTACCTTCATGATTTAAATTTTTGTGCATGGTAATGTAAGCAAAGATTAAAGTGCTATCATATCCTTGGCATAAGTGAACAATAATTATGCATTTATTTAGAATTTATATATACTAATATAAAATAATTATATATAATAAATTATAGCCATGGTTTAGTTGAGGTGTTAGGGAATGGGTTGGACTCAATGATCTTAAAGGTCTCTTCCAACCTCCTGATTATGTGATTATGTGATTATGTGATTATGTATATTGATATATATTATATACATAGACTATATATTTAGAAATTTTGTATATTGAACAATTTTTGGGACTTTTTTTAGTGAAATGATTACAAAATCTGTGACAAAATCAGAACTGTAACAATTTATGATGCTTAAGAGCTTTTGTTACCTGTTGATGGAAGTTGTTTGTTTCTTTGTGGCTTTTTGTTCAGAAGTAAACAGTTGTTCATGAAGTTTAGTAATGTAGTGTCACTTGTATGTGAAAGTAGATGTTTTGTTATAAAGCTGAAAAGATAATATGGTAAGAAACTTGCAAAGAAGTGTAAAAAAATCCTCTGAAATTTATACATACATATACATCTATATATCTATATATGTATCTATATATCTATATATCTATATATGTATCTATATATCTATATATGTATGTATAGATATACAAAGAAAAGCAAACATATATTAAACTTGGAACTGTATTAAACTTGGAAGACAGTTTGATTCTGGTAAGAAAGCATACCAAAAGACACAGAAATGTGACAACCGGATAATAACCTTTGTATTAAGACTCATTTACCAAAAGAGGAACATAGGTCTTTCACTATTAGTAGATACTACCAATCATAGAATCTGACTAAAGGGCATTGTGTGCCTGAATACCAATGACTGAAAAGAATTCAAGATAATACTGATGAGAAAGAAGACCTGAAAAGTCATAATTCAAAAAAAAGCCTTCTGATTATCTATAAAATTCCTGAGGAAATTCTCTGTAGCGCTCTGATTATTCAGGAGTGAAATATTTAACAGAAATGTAAAATTTGTGACATCAGAAAAATAATCAAAACAGAAGGCTAAAAAAGTATACTGCAGTTTGTAATTCATGTTTTCAGATTTCAAAATATATATATTTTTCATTTATAAAATATTTACAAGGCAAGCAATGTCCTATCCAATTGTCATTGATGTAAAGAGCATTTTGTATACTTGACTAGGGGAAAAATTTTTAAACAATAATTGTTAAACAAAAAACAAAACGTAATTGCAAATATTGCTACCTGACAGAATTTGAAACTACAGTTTAGTGACAGCTTTAGGTAGACAAACAATTTTTTATATTTTCTTTTCAATCTGTAGAAAGAAAACAAGTCTCATCAGTTTGTGATAAGTTCAGAAATGAAACAAAATTTCCTACTTTGTAATGTCAGTTCCATTTCTCAGAAAGCGCACTTATTTCTTCTGTTTTTTTTAAGAAATTCACTTTTTTTTTCATTGTCTTGCTGTAGTTTTTGGCAGTTTTCAATTCCCAACTTAAACTCCTTCAGACTCTGATGAAGGCTTGCAGTTGTTTTATATATTATTGACAATAAAACAAAATGTTATTTACTTCCAGAGGATACCTCCAAAGGAGAAAAACAGCAGCACGAAAAAATGAAACGTTTCTGTAAGTAGGTGTCTTATAAGGACAAGAATGAAATTTGAAGTGTGAGGAAAAGGTTTAAGGGAATGAAGAATTAGCATACACCAGATGAAGCTATGAACTAAAATCTTTGAAAAAGTTATAACTATTTAAAATAAAGAATGCAGATAATCAGTGCAGACATAAAACTCTACTAGACTAATATGAGCAGACAACTAGACTATCTTGAAACTACTGTGAAATGCATCATGAAGCAAACTGGTACAAATAAAATGCTTGGTAGCAGGTAATGAGAGAGCTGAGGCTCCCATGGGTTCCTATTCAGTTCCCCATCAACAGTGCATGCAAAAATAACTTTAAACACTACCAACATAAAGATTCACAGCCCAGCAGACTAATATAGATTCAAGGAAAGACAATGTCCTTGAAAAACATCAGGACTAATGATTCAAATTGAGTTATAGCCACTACTAAAAAAAAAAAAAATTATTAAAAATCTCTTTATTAAAGTCCCATGATTCAATTTATGATGAGCAGAACTGTTTATTCTTCAAGATAATGCAATTAATTGTTTTCTGCCATGAAAACTTGCAAATGCAAATATACTGCTGCTTTCTTCTGTTCCACTTTGTGACACCTTGCTTTTGGGTTTCTGTATGTGGATTAGCCATAAGAGATCTGACAAGGGTGTGTAAGAAAATTTTGATTTAATATGTGGATTGTCCATAAAAGATCTGATAAGGGTGTGTAAGAAAATTTTAATTGAATATGCCATATGGTACTGTATACATGTGTAATGGGGCATTTACTTGCATCTTGGTAGAAAAGAAAAAAGTTATTTTTTCTACACTAAAGGATTCTACACTAATCCACACTAAAAGGATTAATATTCATTGGTGGAAGAAATTGGATGCAAATTAGTGGTATCTTTGTGATGAGTTTTCAGAGGTACAGTGACAACCATGCCTTTTCTAATAATAGCAAATCATAATGTTAATTCTAACAAACTTTGAAAATTAATTAATTAATTCAACTGACTTAAACTTTTTATGGATTTTTAAACTTATTAAGCAGCCTTAATATAATTTAGCTTTATGCAATTTGAAAATAGTTGAAATTAAATCATATTAATTAAATCATATTTATTTTGAAACTAAATGAGACTGTCTACCTAAAGATCTTATGTAGTTTAATTACTCATATCATTATCATAGTTTCTGTGTAGACAGGGTTTTATTTTTAAAGTTAAATTTTGACTGTTAATGTTGGTGCAGGTTTGATATTTTTACTTTTTTAAGTAAGACAAGTCTAAAATCATCTGCAAAATTGGTGAAAATCATTGAGATTTTAAAGATAAAAAGCTTGCAAAAAGTGTTCATACTTAGCTCGGAGTGGTAGGTCCTTGAAGGAAATTATTGCCTTGTTGATGTCAGAATTGTGACATTCACCTCAAAAAGAAGAGGAAATTTTCTCTTGTATTTAGAAATTATTTATTTAGGTTTTACATTTGAAAAAATTATTAACTTATAATTTCCTTTCTAAAAAACTCTTCATTTTATTTTAGAATTATAAATCTTACAAAACATCATCATCATCAACAGCGCACATTACAAAACTCATAGTTTGTACATTTCAACAAATCAAAAATTAGGAAAAGACGCATGAAAGCAGCCCACTGTAAATAGTCTTAAAAAATGTGATCATATGCTTGCCTTTTTCAAGAAAAGTAAAAATATTTTATTTATATTCCCCATAGTTTAGTTATTGACAAATTTTAATCTATAATGCAAGCAATTCAAACACATAACTTCAGAGAGTATTAATTATTACTACAGTAGTTTCAGTACTGTTTGACAGCTTTACAAAGAGTATTGTGTGCTCAAATTACTCTGTTAATCCTGAATAATGTTCTTCCTTTTTTCCTATTTTCAATTTCTGAGTCACAATAAAGAAAAAGAAATTGACCTCTGATTTTTAGGAGAAAACACCTATATTTTTAAAGTACTACGCCTATTTTCATCAACTAATTTATCAAAGGCCATCATTAAACTCTGCTAACTCAAGACTTCTTCATGTTTAGTAGTATGATATCTTTTGTTGAGTACACCCACATTGTCTAGGAAGAATTTCGTCTCAGTCGCAACACTTTTCCTCAGAGTCCCTCATGGTTCACTGCATTTAATAATTCCTTATTAAGATATCATACAGAAGACTATTCCTGAGCAGCTATTAATTTTGCTCTTTTCTCTCACCCACTCCCCATTTTCTCCCAATCACTTCCAGTCTAGCAGGGAATCTTTAACTGGCAACTCCACCTTAACTTCATTTTTCAACATTTTTTAAATTAGGGCAAAACCATAATTCTTCCTGATTTTTTACATCAGTTAATGATGTATAATACCAGTATATAATGGATAACTGCAGGTACCAAAACTTTTTTTTTTTGTTAAGGCACAATATTCCAGATGGTACAAATGTACACCTAAATATCCTAAGTGAGCCTGAGGATCTCAATTTCGAAAAACTGCACTTTATGAATACAGCAAATAGTATTAGGGAGCCACACTTCTTACAATAATGTGTTGTTAGATATTTTTTAGACTGGTTATTCCCAACTCTACTTTGTGTAAAAAAGGAACATTAATTACTCACCGAGTTTTTCTTAACCCTAGATATTTCATTTTTTATTGAATGTTATGAGTGTTAGTTGCCTGGGTATTGTAAATTTCTCTCTTTGCTTGAGTTTCATTTGTTCTTATTTTTTAAAGCAATTTAATATTTTTTCTTCATTTTTTCTGCACGATATGCTTATTTTCCCTAAGTAGATCCTAACTTAAGATACAGTGTACCATTTTTAGTAGAAAACACTCTAGAACATAGAAAACATATTTTGCATAGAAGAACATGTACATGTTCATTTAGATAAAGCACAACTTACAAACCATATGAAACTAGCAAGATTACAAGGAAATTTCAAGCTTTGTTTTACTTGCAACCATGACATTAGAAAACCATGAGAAGCTCTGCTGTTTTTTTTAATATCTGGTTTTCTTCTTACTTCCAAGTAAGGTATAATTGATACAGAGAATGAGGGGGTAGTATCTATCCTTCCTTTCACACACATCAGCTACGCTTTCACAGCTGACTTCCTTCCTATGTGCATCTCTCTGATACTGATACAATATTTTCAATAATGGATTCTACTGAACTGTCAAAAGTGCTTTAAGTAGAAGCATACAAATCTAATATATGAATATACATATAGTAGATATGCACAAAAAGATTTGAAACAAGATAAACCAAAACAAAACCATCATTAGCATTGCAGACTTGGGACTTACAAGCTTGGGATTTTTTTTTTTTTTTAATAAATTTTTCAGTGCAAGCTAAATTCACGTCCCCTTCTTTATTATTTCTGAGTACATAATTAAATAAAGTGGGCTTTTCCATCCTGCCCTAGAAATGAGTACAGGAGACTACTGCAGACTCTTACTAACTTTGATTATTTGCTGTCTAGATGTGTAGTAGAATTTCTCAGGGAGCAGGGGCATGATTTGCTCCCCGAGTGAGGTTGGTCAGCCCAGCCTGAGTTAATAGGCCAGGTAGTAGGCCTGAGGCCTTTTAGGTAGGCCCAGGGACAGGCCTGAGTGCAGGCCTGGACCTGTGGCGCAGTTAGAAATTA
>VZUI01050849.1:0-14598 GCA_013401135.1 Cettia cetti | reverse complement strand
GGATGGATGGATGGATGGATGGATGGATGGATGGATGGATGGATGGATGGATGGATGGATGGATGGATGGAGGGATGATGGATGGATAGATGGATCCATCCCTCCCTCCATCCATCCCAGCAGGATGAACTGAGGTGTCAGCAGTGGCTTGGCACTGGAGGTGGCTCTCAGGATTCCGGGAGATCTGTCCCAGCACCAAGGATTTGTTTTCCAGTTTAACAAAGGAGATGAAAACATAAACTTTGCTCAGAGGAGGCATTCTCACCTAAAAGTCCCACCTAACCCAGATTCCTGGGAAAAGCCCCATGGATTTCATGGAGTGGGAGAAGGGATCCATTCCTCTAAGCAGTTCTTGCCCTGATGTTGAGGGTTCACAAACCCTGCTCAGGTCCCTTTTGAGGGTCCAGCAAACCCCGATCAGGTTCCTGGCTCAGTTCTCCTGCAGATCCCTTGGTCTCTGAGGAGCTTGATGACAGATTTGTGCCAGTGTCTGCCCTAAAAGGCACAAACTTGGGTGCTGCCTCTTAAAATTAAGTAACATCTTCAAGTGAAAGGTTTCAGGTCTGGATCAGGGCTGTTCAGGGCCAAAAAAATCCAAAATTGAGCTCCAAAGTCCACTTTTGTCCCCAGGGCTCTGCTGAAGGAGGGTGTGGTGGTGGTTGCAGGGTTTGCAACCAGGGATGTCCCAGGGATGGGGTTTTTGCTAGTTTGTGGCTTTGCTTTAAAAAGAAAAGAAAAAAAAAAAAAAGAAAAAAAAAAAAAGAAAAGATAAAAGAGAAAGAAAGAAAATCCATTTTTAGCCCTTTAAGCACATCCTTAACCTCACACCAGCTCTGGAGGCTCCCCCGCACCAGCGCCGGGGCTTTACTCATCAGGAAAGTAAACACGGGCTTTAGGGCTCTGAAACAGCTGAAATCCCAAAAAACCCGCCCTGGAGGACCGGGATCAGCAGGGCTGCGGCGTTCTCCGTCGTGCAGGGGCTGCTGGAGGCGGCCCCACCGCGGGAAGTTCCTCCCCAGCCCGGGAAGTACCGGGAGCTTGGCCGGGAGTAGCTGGAGCCCCTGGGATTTGTTTGGCATCGTCTGCCCTTACAAACAGCCCCCCCATCTTTTGGGGGACCCCCATCTAGGGGGGGCTGCAGGGTGCGTGCTGGGGGCTCCGGCAGCAGGATGGGCTTGGAAAATTCCCTCTCCCAGTGCCCTGATCCCCGCAGCAGGCGCCGTTTCCAGAGGGTCCCAAAATGGGTCTCGGTCAGCTCTGGCTGGGTGGGAGCCGATCCTGAGGATCCTTTGGACCCCGTGTGGGATTTTGTGCTGGTTAACGGGAGGGCTGGATGGTCCTGGAGATCTTTCCAAGCTGGAATTCTCCTCCGTGCATCAAACCTGTGCCGGGAGCTGGCGCCGCTCTGCTGCGGGAGACGCCGTCGGAAGCAGGGAAGGTGTGTACACATATTTATATCCCAGAAAATTCCCAGCCCACGGAGGCTGGAGCTGCAGAGGGGCCCTCTCCTCGCCTCTCTCTGGGGCTAAAGATAGCCCTGAGTGCGGCTGAGCCGTGAATCAGGAGGAAAAAATGTGGGTCAGGTCCTGAAGGGAGCAGGGAACGCTGGAGGCTCGGCCGATCCCGACCCCGCTGTGCCGGGGGGAATCAGGGCTCAGCCTCGGAGCCCACAGCTGCTCCCAGCCCGCCCCAGAGGCTCCAGGAAAGGCTCCCAACCCCCGGGACTGGGGGATGGTGGGGCTGCTCCCGGGGATGGGGCTGGTGCTGGCAGCAGGGATCCAAGGGGTTAACCCGGGATTCCCAATCCATGGATGGGCACACAAGCGGGGCTTGGTGTGACATCGGCGTGTGCCAGGACAGCGTGACCACAGGCACGTGGATGGACACAGTGATGGTCACTTGTGTCCATGGACACACGGATGGACACATGGATGGACACACTGATGGACACATGGATGGACACACTGATGGACACATGGATGGACACATGGATGGACAGACTGATGGACACATGGATGGAAACATGGATGGACAGACTGATGGACACATGGATGGACACACTGATGGACACATGGATGGACAGACTGATGGACACATGGATGGACACACTGATGGAATCATGGATGGACACACTGATGGACACATGGATGGACACAGGGATGGACACGTGGATGGACACACTGATGGACACGTGGATGGACACACTGATGGACACATGGATGGACACACTGATGGACACATGGATGGACACAGGGATGGACACGTGGATGGACACATGGATGGACAGACTGATGGACACATGGATGGACACACTGATGGACACATGGATGGACACAGGGATGGACACATGGATGGACACACTGATGGACACACATGTCCTGCACACACTGATGGACACACTGATGGTCACTCATGTCCATGGACACATGGATGGACACACGTGTCCCTGTGTGCCCCTGTGGCCATGGGAGCGGCTCTCTCTTTTAATCCATTTTTTTTCCTACCCCACTGTTGCAAAATCCACTCCCGTTTTTCCTTGTCAAAGGAAAGCTGCCCTGGGCTGGAAGCGGGCAGAATCCCGGAGGGCAGCAGGAGGCTGGGCTGGGAGCACTGGGATTGTCCCTGTCGCTGTCACACACTGCGGGTGTGCCCACAGAGGAGCTGCTCCGCTTTTCCCTGCTCTGCTTCCCCCTTTCCTCTCCCCGAGCGGGTTTCCTTCTTAAAGGCAACTCTGCTCCCAAAATCCTTGAGGAAGAGGATGAAGGCATTTCTGGAGGGTGGCACCACCTGGGACCTGGCTGGGTCACAAAATCATGGGATGGGTTGGGTTGGAGGGGGCCTTAAGCTCATCCCACTCCCTGAGCCGTGGGCAGGGACGCGTCCCCCCATCCCAGGCTGCTCCAAGGTGGATTCCCGGTGTGATTCCAGCCTGGGATCGCACCTCCCGGTGGGGAAGGGGCGCTCGGTGCCGTGCCACAGGTTAATCAGCGCTGCACCGCTTCACCCTCTCCCGAACACAGCAACTACGGGCTGGGAATCCCATCCCGCCTTTCCCTTTCCCCGCCTCGCCGCTGGAAGGTCCCGGCTGAGCTCGGAGGTTGAGGAGATCAAACTGGGACCTGCTGGGAGCCGCGACCCGCAAATCCCGGGCGCAGGAATTGCCGTGGGCGAGGCGCTGCTGTCCCGAGCCGTTCCATCCTCCGCAGCCCCGGCGCCAGGAAATAGTTAACCACTCCAGGATTTTGATTAGCAGAGCCTTAAAGTCAGTAAAAAAGACAGTCGGGAGAACTCTCAGGAGCATGCTAATGAAGTGAAGTCATCCGCACACACCAGAGGAGTATCCATGCCCGCTCCACGCCGGAGGATTCCCGGAGCCCGGCGCAGGTGGAGCGGGGCTGGGGGCCCGCGGCTCGGCCGTCCCGACACCTTCGCTCCCCTCCCTTTGGATATTGCCACGCTTTCCCTGGGATTTTTTTTTTTTTTTTTTTTTTTTTTTTTTTTTTTGGCCTCACTGGAGCTTAATGATCTTTCCAGCTCGGCGGGAGCTGCGGGAAGACTGGAGATAGCGCAGAGAGAGGCTTGGAGAGGCGGCAGAGGCAGCTCCCGGTTCTGCGGGAAAGGTGAGGGCAATTCTCTTGGAAAATCCCTTTTTCTCCTGGAAAATCCCTTGGGTTTCTCTCTCTCGCCGGCGCTGGGGCTGCGGCGCTGCCGGGGGTGGGGACGGGGAAGCAAACGGTGCTGGCTGTGCAGCTGGAAAGTTTGGGAAGCGGGGTCTGCGGGATGGAGATGTCCCGGCGGTGTCCAGGTACGGAGCTGCTCGGAGCAGGAGCAGCCGCCTTAAATCCCGCTTGGAAAATTCCTCGGGCGGTTTTTAGAGCATTAAAAACCATCCTTCTCCTCCTGCGGGACTTTGCAAAGAAACTGTGCAAATGCTGGGTCCTTTCTCTCGGGATCGGCGCCTCACAGGTCCCACCTTTGCTGTAAAAATTGGATTTGGGAGAATAATTCAGTAATTTAAGACAGAGCAAAGTTTTAGTTAAGCCCGAGGGCTCAACCCGGTGACTCCAGCGTGGCCAAATCCGCGGTGGAGCTGATGAGTCGCCGGGGCTGTTTAATTTATAAGCAGTCCCCCCACTAAAACATTGCAGTTTTGTTTATGGGAAATGCAAGAAAAATATGCAGACGAGGTTTCACTGCTAAACAGCCGAGGTTAACCCGTTCGGGATGATGATTCCAGGATTATTCCTGGGATAAACTGAGCACAGATCCCTTTCCAGCGGTCAGGAACCAGCTGGTGACTCAGTGGCTGCCTCGGGTTTAGCACTGTGCAGATCCTCACTCTGGCTGTTCCCAAATTTTGTGTTTTCTGCCTCGTGGAATTTTAATTTTCCTTTGGGAGAAGCGCCCAAGCTTGTGGCACGGCGAGGGGTTCGAGGCAGGCAGACATGCAGCTCCTGGCTTTCAGAGATCTCCTGGAATGCCCGCTGCAAAAACGCATCTGTAAAAACCCAGATCTCCTGATTTTATCCCTGTGGGGTTAACAGGATATCAGCATGTCCTGGGCTTTTGGGCCTGGGGACTCCCAGCAGGGCTGGTGACACGATGACATTTCCAACCCTCTGTGGAGGCGTCGCTTCCTCACATCCCAAAAAGTGAGAGTTACTCTAAGAGCGACATCTGCATCCCAAAGCAGAGCCCTGCGAGTCCCATCCCTGGGGAACTCTCAGAGCTGCCCTGCTGTGCCTGTGGGGTCCCATTCCCGGGAGGTTTGTCCCTTTCCAGGACCCCCTGCTCCCAGGAAAGGCACCTTGTCCATGTGCATGGAACATGAGGGGTGGCAAGCCCAGGTGACCGAATTTGGGGATTCTTCCCTGTGAGGGTGGAGAGGTCCTGATTTTCCAGAGGCTTTCCAGAGAAGCTCTGGCTGCCCCTGGATCCCTGGAAGTGTCCAAGGCCAGGTTGGACAGGGCTTGGAGCAGCCTGGGGCAGTGGAAGGTGTCCAAGGTGGGACTGGATAATCTCCAGTGTCCCTTCCAATCCCACTCTGGGATTCTGGAATTCCCTGGCCCTTGGTGATGTGTTCCCAGCCCAGCTCCCCTCTCCCAGCTCCTGGGGTGATCCTGGCACTCCCCAAATCTGAGATCCCCCTGCTATGTCCTGCCTGATCCCAGCTGCCCAGGGAATGAGCAGAGATTCCCAATTCCTCCTTTTTTCACATGGGCAGGATCTGACCCCCACGCTCAGCAGCGGCTCCAGATGTGGCCAGCTGTGGGGGGCAAAGCCTGACCACTGGGCCAGCTCTGGCTGCCTTTGGAGGGAGGTGGGAGCACGTTCCAGAACCTGGAATGCTGGAAAGCTTCTCCTCCCAACCAGCACATGGATTTTGTCCATCCCCCAAGCCCCGTTTCAGCTGGAGCTGCTCCACCACCTCCTGCTCGTGCATCCCATGCAAACATCCCCGTCCCTCCTCGTGCCCTTGGGAATTCTCCTGCGGATTTCTGGGGGCTTGCAGGACTCTGAGACCCAAAAAAACAGCCAGGGGGGAGCTTCCCGTGGGCTTCCAACCCTCTTGGAATGTCCCCCATCCCTTTTGGCCCGCGGTGCTTGGAGCAGAAAGGTGTTAAAGGGCCCGTGGCCACTACTAAGCAACAGTTACCAACAACCTCAGGCAAATAAAATGCGGGAGATTATGGAAACAGGGAACAGTCCCTGGGTGAGTCAGGAGCTGCTCCCTGCTCCTTCCTCGATGACAGCATCCACACATCCAGCCCTTGCAGGCTGCAGATCCTGGGATATTTCTGGTGCCCTCACAGAGCAGAGCGGGAGTGAGGAGCTGGGATTTGCCCGTCCCGTCCTTTGGGCTGGGTTTTTAGGGCTGTGATGGGATGTTCCCCGTGCCATGTGCTCTTCTCCTGGGAATTTTGGGCTCCTTGAAGGTCATGGAGAGGGAAATGCAGGTGTGGAAGGAAGGGCGTTGTCCCAGTGGAGTTTGACACAGATTCCCAAGGAATGGATTGCTCTGGGATAATTTTGGGTGTCCAGAGAAGCTGTGGCTGCCCCATCCCTGGGAGTGTCCAAGGCCAGGCTGGAGCAACCTGGGCTGGTGGAAGCTGCTCCTGCCATGGCAGGGGTGGGATGGGATGAGCTTTAAGGTCCCTTCCCACCCAAACCATCCCAGGATTCTATCCCACAGAATTTCCCCCACAGGGCTGAGTATTCCCAGGGAAATGCCTGGGCTCCATCTGAAGGTGGGAAACCAGGAACTGCTTTGGGAGGTGCCCATCCCTCTGCTGATTCCCATTCCAGGGAACACAAACCCAGCATCTGCTCAAAGCCTCCAGGACCCCGTGATTTTATCCATGTGCTGTTCCCAAGGCAGCTCTCCCAGGATGCTGCTGCTGCTGGAAGGGCTGGAAGCCACTGGAAGGGCATTTCCCACGTGCAGGTGGAATTGTTGCAGCTCTGAGCTGCCATTCCCTGGCTCCACGTAAAAAACATCCATGGACGTTTGTCCATCTGTCCCAGCCCCTTTGCAGAGTTGTTCCAGAATCTCCCAGCAGGTCGTGCTCCCAGAATCTCCCAGGATTTGGGATCTCCCAGGATTTGGGATCTCCCAGCAGGTTGTGCTCCCAGAATCTCCCAGGATTTGGGATCTCCCAGCAGGTCGTGCTCCCAGAATCTCCCAGGATTTGGGACCTCCCAGGATTTGGGATCTCCCAGCAGGTCGTGCTCCCAGAATCTCCCAGGATTTGGGATCTCCCAGGATTTGGGATCCCCCAGCAGGTCGTGCTCCCAGAATCTCCCAGGATTTGGGATCTCCCAGGATTTGGGATCTCCCAGCAGGTCGTGCTCCCAGAATCTCCCAGGATTTGGGGACAGCAATGAAAAGTTGCTGCAAGGGCAGTGTTGGTGCTTCACCATCCCAGGGGCTGTTGCAGGCTCTGGCCTCCCAGAGATCCTGGCTGTGGAAAAGGATGGGATTTGGGTTGCTGGAGGGGCCTGGCTCTGCACTGCTGTGGTTGTGACCTTCCAGGACTCCCCTGCCCTCTCCAAGATGGAAATTTTGGGCTGTGCAGCGCGGGTGAGCCAGCAGGACCCAGCTCCTGCAGGAAAAGTCGGGAAATCCCTGGGAGCAGGGAAGTGCAGCTGCCATTCCCAACACATCCCAGCACAGAGCCCGCTCCTGCTCCTCCTGGGAATGCTTTCAGCCCTGGTGCATTCCCATAATTTCTCATCCTGCCACTCTTCACCCTCACCTTCCCAGCCTCTGCCATTCCAGGAGCTGCTAAGGATCCCCTGGAATTTGCAGCTGCCACCTCCAGCTGTTCCTGGAGGTGTGGAAAGGGTGGAGATCTTTATCCCGGTGCCTCTGGAGCCCTTGTCCCTTCGCCCTCCATCCCCCGGCGTCACCCCCGAGCCCGGCGGCCGCGGGGACAGTCCCCAGGGCGTGGCTGCGAGGGGACAGCTCCGCGGGACCCGGCACTGTCCCCTGTCCCGGAGCTTCCACCTTTCCCCGGGAAGGACGGGGAGCAGGAGCCGGCTCCGGCCGGGCTCAGAGGGCGACCCCAGCGCCCGCAGCTTTGCTGCTCCGGGAGATCAGCCTGAGGGGATGCACGGCCCTGGGAAGCTCCTGGGTTTGTGGGGATTGGGGGTGGCCCTGTCCCCTCGGCGCTGCATCCCTTGGGATCCCAGGGCGGCAATCCCTGGGAGCATCCAGCACATCCCAGGGGCTTCCTTCCCTCCGGGGTGAGGAATTTCCCGGGTTCCCCACCCCGGTTCATCCCCGCTGCTCCAGAGCCTCGGTGCACACAGATCCTGCAGAATTCCAGCCCGGGAAGTGCAGCTCCGGGCTGGGGACGGGATCAGCTCACAGGATGGATCTCTGCTCCCCTGCGGGAATTTCTCCCTCTGCTTGACACCCTCGCGTGTCCCATCTTTGCATCCTGAAGAGCATTCCCGTGCATTCACCTTTCCCAAAGCATCCTGGCTTTGCTCTTCGCTTCCAGGCTTCAGGGGAAAATGCACTTTCCAGGGATGGAGTTCTATCCCAAAAGGGAACGGAAGGAGAGGCTTTAGCCTGAGTTTATCCTGATTAAAGTGCAGGATAAAGCTCGGGATCACCGCGGCGCGGCTCTCCTTGGTTCCCGAAGGATTCCCGGGGGAGCGGGGGAGGCTCCCGAGCAGGTTCCGGACGGCAGCCGGCGGTTTTGGGGCGGGAAGCTGAAATCCCGGAGTACAACATCGCCACCTGTTTGCCACAGGCGAGCGTACAGCGGGAGAACCCGGGCAGGATGGATCCCACCGGGATGCACGGCCCGCGGGAGAACCCGGGCAGGATGGATCCCACCGGGATGCACAGCCCGCGGGACGGGGCCCGGGCAGGATGGATCCCCGGGGTGTGCCCGTCCCGGCAGGACGGATTCCAGCGGGAGAACCCACCGGGATACGGCCCGAGGGGATAAATCGCCATGGACAGCCCCAGAGCAGGAGGAGCCTTACCGGGATGCAAACACCGGGAGAGGCCCCATGGGGAGGAAAATCCAGCTGGGGCTCCAACTGAACAACCTACACCGGGATGGATCCCAGCAGGACTGATCCCACCAGGACTGATCCCACCAGGATGGATCCCACCAGGATTGATCCCACCAGGACTGATCCCACCAGGACTGATCCCACCAGGATGGATCCCACCAGGACTGATCCCACCAGGACTGATCCCAGCAGGACTGATCCCACCAGGATGGATCCCACCAGGACTGATCCCAGCAGGATGGATCCCACCAGGACTGATCCCAGCAGGACTGATCCCACCAGGATTGATCCCACCAGGACTGATCCCACCAGGACTGATCCCAGCAGGCTGCAGCCCCACATCAGGATGCAGCCCATTGCAATTCCCAAATCAGATGAATCCCACCAGGACACGACCCCCTTGGGATATATCCCAGCAGGATGCATCCCGTGGGACAGCTCCCACCTGGAGGGCAAAAGCCAAAGTTCGGGGTCACCCTCGTGTCACGTGGAGTCACTGAAAGCCCACAGAGCCTCCAGATGAAATCCCAGAATTATTTGGGTTGGAAGGATCTGAAATCCCATCCCATTCACCCCTGCCATGGCAGGGACACTTCCCACTGTCCCAGGCTGCTCCAAGCTCCCTCCAGCCTGGCCTTGGGCACTGCCAGGGATCCAGGGGCAGCCACAGCTGCTCTGGGCACTGTGCCAGGGCCTGCCCACCCTCACAGCCAGGAATTCCTTCCCTAAATCCCATCTTTCCCTGCTTTCAGGCAGTGGGAAGCCATTCCCTGTGTCCTATTGCAACAGGCCCTGCTGTAAGTTGGGATATTTTGGATGTGTGGCAGAAAACCGAGGATTCCCCCAGCTGATTATCCCCTTCCCCTCAGAGCTGCTCTTGGGATAAACACCCCCTGCTCCCCCCGTTCCCATGGACAACGTGCTCAGGGATTAAGTGTCAGGCTGTTGTTTGAAAGAAGCCTTCAGGAGAATGACTCCACGAGACCTCTGCCTGTTTAAATCTGTCGGGATTTGAAATATTTGGATTCCCTGGATGAGTCCTGACGTTTAATGGGCAGCCCCTGAATGGAGAGCTCTGGCTGCTGCTGCAGCAGGGAGGCGTGTGCCCACTCCCACAGGCCTCTCCCCCTCTGGAGAGCGGGAATGAGCCCATGGAGATGTTCATTGGTGGGGATTTATGGCACAGGGATAAATTTATGGGGATTTATGTTTGATCAGGACAAACAGCCCCGAGCGGGATTTTAGTGCTGGGAAAGCAGCCCTGGGGCTGGGGCTGCTTCCCAGCTGCTCCCGGAGGGCTGAGTTCCCTCCTCAGGGGAGCACAGGGAATCACTGGGGCCCAGAACACCGGGATTTGGTGTGGGAGGCAGGAATGGGGTCAGGTTCCTGCTGGGGTGCTTCACCTGCCCTGCGTTTTCTCCCAGGGAGTTTTGGTTGGGAAACTCGCTCCTGGTTTTCCCTTTGCTGTTTTTGCTCCCAAGGTGTGTAAAATACATCTTGGAATTCCATTCCTCCTGATGGAATTCCTGCTGACCTGAGCCTCCCCTGGCACACATCCTTTTGTCCTGTCAGGGCTTTGTCACCTTCTGCCTCCCGCTGCAGGTGACAGCTGGGGACAGGCAGGGCCTGTGCCCTGCTGGGGCTGGAGCTGCTGGAGGTGGTTGGGGGCTGTTTGTGTGGAGCTGGAATTGTTCTTGTGCAAAGCCAAGTCCTAAAAAAATGCTGAATTTCCTCTGCTGTGCTTGGAGGGAAAGGACTTTTTCTGGAATTCTGCGGTGACTGGGGGGTGTCCCTCCATCCCGAGCACCTCAGGGTGGGGATGAAGTCTGTGTGGAGCAAAGACCCAGACCAGGGCAGAAACCTCCCCTTCCTCCTCCTCTTTTTATGATTTTTTAACCCTCCAGCAGCTCAAAACCCTCTGAAAAGCTGCTTTTGATTCACACACTCCAAAAAAATCCAGACTGAGCCACTGTGGCTCCAATAAAACTTTAAAGAGGGTTCAGGACTTAGTGTGGGAAGGAGCTGGGATGGGAATGGGAATGGAGCACAACCTGGTTGGTGTTAGGGGAAATTTGGGGCAGCTCCTGGCCGTGGTGACATCAGGGATGCAGCAGGAGCGTCCCAAGTCCCCAGAGCATCCTTGTCCCAGCTCTGATCCATCCAGAGTAGCTCTGGGAGGATCCCTGCAGGGCTGGAGCTCCAGGAGAGGAGGAAGAGGAAGAGGAAGGTGCTGCTCCTTCCTCACTGCTGTGCCTCAGTTTCCCCTCCCATAAACTGGGGATGCTGTGCTCACACCCAGCCAGGCTGGCACATTCCCGGCCCTGCTGCTCCATCCAGGACTGACCTACTTCCCTGGGGCAGAACTTTCTGCTCCACTTACCTGACCCAGCACCTTTGTGTGGGAATGTTGGGGAATGTTTGCTGCAGGCACAATCCAGGGAATGTTGGGGAATGTTTGCTGCAGGCACAATCCAGGGAATGTTGGGGAATGTTTGCTGCAGGCACAATCCAGGGAATGTTGGGGAATGTTTGCTGCAGGCACAATCCAGGGAATGTTGGGGAATGTTTGCTGCAGGCACAATCCAGGGAATGTTGGGGAATGTTTGCTGCAGGCACAATCCAGGGAATGTTGGGGAATGTTTGCTGCAGGCACAATCCAGAGAATGTTGGGGAATGTTTGCTGCAGGCACAATCAGCTGCTCTGTGCATCCCGGGAGGGATCCAGGCCCCTTTTCCTGCTGCAGAATCCACCCTGGAGAGCTGCCACCTTTGGCTTTGCCCCCTTTTCCCCCATCCCTCGCCTGGTGCCGGGGACAGGGAGGAGAAAGGTGACATTGTTCCGTGCTGGAAGCAGCAGCAGCATCCCAGCTCCCGGCCTCTGTGGCTGCCTCAGTCCTGGATGTTTGCATATGTTAAAAATATTTAGTCCTGTGCTAAAAAAAATATTATCCCCGAGCTTTTGGGGCCAGCTGAGCATAATGGCACCTATGTGTCCCGAGGCACACAGGGCTCCTCTTTGCCTCTGGAGCCATCCTGGGCTGAGCAGGGATGCTGGGAGTGATCCCCGTGCTGCTGCCGGCCGGGAATGCTGCTCTGCCCCTGGGGCAAGGACTGTGGGGCACTGGGATGGGCAGGGCAGCAGGGGTGGAAGGGCAAAGGTGTTGGATGGAGGGAAAAGCCATAAAAACTGGGATAAATCCTGTGCTCTCAGCTGGGGGAACTGGGCTGGGCAGGAACCCTGCTCCCCAAATCCATGGATCCAGGGATTGGAGGGCAGAGACCTCCCCAGCTCATTCCACCCTTTCCCAGCCCCATCCAGGCTGTGCAGGGAATGGCTCTGCTCCCCAAATCCATGGATCCAGGCAGGGCTGAGCCCTCCTCATCTCGTTCCACCCTTTCCCAGCCCCATCCAGGCCATGCAGGGAATGGCCCTGCTCCCCAAATCCATGGATCCAGGCAGGGCTGAGCCCTCCTCATCTCGTTCCTCCCTTCCCAGCCCCAGCCCGGCCGTGCCCACGTGGCCTGGAGGTGCCCACAACTCCTGGGGATGGGGAGAAGCTTCCAGCTGAGTCCCACAGAAAGAATTCCAAGGGTGTGGGAGGGAAAAGCTTTCCCCAGTGCAGTCACTCCCCGTGAGGAGCAGGAGAAAGGAGCGAGGAGTTTGTTCTGGCGGCGGGAGGAAGGCAGCAGCCCGCCAGGCACTCGGGAATCATTTCCTCGGCTTTTCTCCCTCGCATATTTATTTTTCAAGCGGGAAAAGGAGCTGGAGGAGGGCGTGGAGGTGAAATAATCCCGGCTGGAGAGCGTGAAGGGATCATTATGCCCCGTCCTGGGGCTTTTTTGGAGCTTTTTTTCCCCCCCTTTTGCGAGGGCTCTGCGGACACTGCGGCCATTCATGGCTCGGCTGGGGGTGTGAGGGGCGCGTGGCCGGGCGGGGGACGGGAATAATTCCTGCACAATATGGAGCAGGGAAAAATAGGCCGGTTGTCTGAGGTGGATGGAGCTGGATGTATGGAAGTGTGAGAGCATCAATGCAGCCATTTATTGGAGCAGAGCTTTTTTCCCTCCTGAATAAACTCCACGGCTCCGAGGAGAAATGTAAATGTTCGGGAGCCCTCGGAGGCAGAGTTTCAGGGAAAAATAAGGACAGCTTTCTTTTTCTGGGAGGACAGCCTCCTGCAGCCCCCCACTGCTGATCCAGGGATTGTTTCCATCCCTTCCTGCAGCTCCTCCGTGGTTCTCCCTGTCCCCACTTCAAGGCAGTGGTGTCCCCGTGTCCCAGGAGCGTTCCCCGCCCACTTTGGAGCTGGGGAATTCCTCCGGCCCCGGTGCCACCGGCTCCCCTGGAGCAGCCTGAAAGGTTCCATTCATCCCTGCCCTGCTTCCCTGGAGCCGCCACACCCTGGGGCTGTGCTCTGCTCTGCTGCCCGGAGGCTGGGCAGGGATGCTCCAGGATTGTCTTGGCAGAGGGAAAATCCCTCGGGCTCTGATTTCCAGCCTGGAGCTGCTTGGGCTGAGGGTTTGAGGAGCCTCAAGAACAAGAAAATGGGGGAAGATGAGTGGTGCTGCCTGCAGAATTCCCATCCGTGACTGGACGGGGCCTGGAGCAACCTGGCATGGTGGAAGGTGTCCCTGCCCATGGAATGGGATGAGCTTTCGGGTCCCTCCCAGCCTGGAATTCCTTAAATCAGCCCCTGGCTGCTCTCTGGGGTTGGATCCTCAGCCCTTCCTTGGAACCTCTCAATCCTGATCTCCTGGCAGTGATCCTGCAGATTCCCTGGCCTGCAGCAGCAGGTGCTGGGAGCCTCTGGATAAAAGGGATCAAACCAAGCATTCCATATGGGAAATGTTCCATATGAACCAGCACTGCAGTGCATTCATGGTGGATAATTGATATATAACTATAATTAATTGAAATTATAGTTAACATAAATAAATGTTATGATTAGTTAGTTGATTAATTTAAAATTACACATCCAGCTGCACTTGGAAAACATTTTTAAGGATAAGGTGAAGGTGGTTTCAAGCCCACCTGGTTCCTAGAGAATTCCCTCGTGAGTTAGATGGGCATGGAAGAAATTCCATGTGCCAAAGACCAGGGCACTCCCTGGGGTGGGATCATCACCCCTTTGGGGGGAAAACCACAATTCCTTGGGAATTCTGAGGCCTCCAGAGGATGCTGTGGGCGTTCCTTGGGTGCAGTTTTTAAGGAATATTTATTGGTGAGGTGATTCCTGCAGGAAAATGAGCCTGGGCTGGATTTCTGATCCGTGAGGAACGTCCTGGCCCAGGCAGAGGGAGCAGGGCTGGGAAGGGGGGACCCAGCCCAGGGGTTTTGTTGTGCACCATGAGAAGCTGCTCCTGGACAATTCCATGAGGGATCAACCCAAATCCACGGATCCAGCGTGAATTCCGAATTTCACCGTTTTGCCCTGGGAATGAGGCTTCCAAAAATACCCAGAAACCAGAGCCAAGAGCCAGGGCAGCCCCAAATTCCTCTGGATTCACCTCAGGCACCTAAAGATCCTCTGGATTTCCCTTTTCCCCTCCTCCATCCCTGCTCCTGGGTGGGGGTGCTCCATTCCCAGGGACATTTGCCATGTGGAAGCTAAAATCCAGCACGTGGAAGCTAAAATCCAGGTATTCCCTGGAATATCTGTGGTGGATGGGTGGATTTGCTGTTCAGGGGATGGGTCAGGGTGTTTCCCTCAAGGAGAAGGCAGGGAAAGAGCCCCACGTGTGCTGAGCTGGGAAAAGAAGCAGCGCTGGGAGGGAACTGGGAGAACTGGGATGGCACCAGCAGCGTCCAGGAGTGTTCCCCCATGGAGAGCTCGGGATTGTTGGGATGTGCTGGAGGCAAAGTGGGGAAAAAACAGTATTTTAGGTCTGGGTTTCATCCAAAATTGGCCTTGGATGGAATTCCAGAGGCTTTGGGAGGGCTTTGGATCTGAAAGAGTTGCTCTTCTTTTACGGATTTATTTTTAATATATATATTTATATTTATATTTATATTTATATTTATATTTATATTTATATTTATATTTATATTTATATTTATATTTATAT
>VZUI01050848.1:0-18056 GCA_013401135.1 Cettia cetti | reverse complement strand
TCCCCGCCACAGCCCGGCCGGCCCCGCTCCGCCGTGGCCCCCGTGCCCGCAGAGGGCACCGATCGGCGGGGTCGGGAGCCGCGGCCCAGCCTCCCGCGGGACCCGGCCCTCCACCCTGGGACACGGCTCCGCTCGCCGCGGCCCACCCGGCCCGGTGCGGTCGCGGCTGCCCCGCGTGACTGCGCTCACCGATGCGCGGGCGGTGCGAGGTCCGCAGAACACTTCAAAGCCTCAGCGAAATGTACGGCGAGCCTGGCGGGGCGGCGCCTTATAAACTCCCGCGCTTCATCCCGCCTATCTCATGAATATGCAGATAAACCCTGCTGGAAGGCGGGGCGATGCGTCACCAAAGCGCTGCCGCCGCTGCACCACCCGATTGGGCGGGCCTTTATTAATATTAATGACCGACGGCGGGCGGCGAAGGTAGGGACGCGCAAACAAAACTGCAGCGTGGCCCCACCCCCTCCACCCACGTGGGGGCGGGGCGCGGCGGACGGCGCCCATTGGCTGCGCGCACGGAGGCGGGTGGGAGCGCCCCTGTGAGAGGGAAGGAAGTGGAGGCCACTGATTGGTCGGGGGGCGCGGCCGCTCCGCCCCCCTGGAGGAGGGGGCGTGTCCACGCTGGCCCAGTTTCGCGCCCTTCTCGCACTGCGGCGGCGACCACAGACAAAGGGCCGCCTCAGGGGCCGCCGCCATCTTGGGCGCCGTGCGCTGCCCCCGGCCGGGTGCCGCCGGCTCCTCCCGCTGCGGCCCATCCGGTCACCGCCCCGCTGAGGGAGTCCGTCCTGTCCCCGCGAACTGGCCTCCATGGCGGCTGCCCTCCTCCCTGCCCGTGGGGAGCGATCCCTTCAGCCGCCTCTTTGCAGTGTGGTCCTAAATGCACTTGGGAGATGATAGTGGGAAGTAGCCAAAGCAACAGTTTTCTTCAAAAACGAAAGATCTTTGGTCAACCCGTTTTCTCAAAGATTAAAATCTTTAAGAGCCCGTCCTGAGGTTTGACAAAGGTGAGAATGCCTTCAGCAGTAAAAACTTCCGTATTGAAAGAGGAAACTGGCAAAGCTAAAGATCGAGAGGCTTTGAAAGGTCTAAAAATAAAAACTTTCAGTGTTTCTTACAGTAATTACAATCTCATGTAGAAAAGTGTTTGGAAACATTGGAGAGGAGGAGACACACGTGAACAAATAGATTGGAGAGGAGGAGAGGCATGGGAGGGAATAGTGTGAAAGAAACATGGCAAGGATGGGGCTGTGGTGTCACCGTGTGTGTCCTGTGTCTGAGGGCAGGACTGGACACAGCCAGGGTCACTCTGTGTCCCCTGTCCCAGACAGGACCAGCTACATTTGCACTGCCTCAATAAACTTGTAATTTGCGTTGCAGTTTGCAGCAGGAGTTTGCAGCTACCAACCACCCTCTTTCCTTCTGTCCTTCCCTCTCAGTATTTCCAGCCAGAGCCAGGCTGCACAGAAGAAAACCACTGGAGTACAGAAATCAGCACTCTTTGGTGACTGATTTTCAAATCAGGCACTGAGACACAAAAACAAACCACTGGGAGATGCAAAGAAACCTGCCTGTGATTGCTCTGTCAAGCAGTGATCACCCATTCCCTGCCTCCGAGAGTGTGGAAATCAGGCTTTTCCTCGCTGATTTGTTGGGATCCCTTTGGGATCTGCAGGAAAAAGGCTGTTTGTACATAGGTTATACAGTAATTACGAAACCCTAGGACACCACATCTGTGGTTTTTCTGAGCTCACAGGGCCGTAGGGACAAAATTCTGCCACTAAAGTGCTCAAAAGCACATAAAAAACCCCAATATTGATGACAGACCAAGCCAATATTACTATTTTCCTACCATGAAAAAATTTACTCACTTTCCTAGGCCTGGAGATGGAAGGAGACGCATCTGCTGTTACTACAAATTGATTTTTGCCCTTCAAGAGAGGAAAAGATCCCAGCCCTGCAATCACAGGCACGGCATTTTGATTAAATTAGAGACCCATTAACGTGAGCATTTCTGGTCCATGATGAGGGCAGATAAAGTGACCTTGATGCACAAAGCCATTTTCCAGCCTGGGATGCTGGACAGCCAACCTCACTGCAATACTCAAGGGACAAACACCAGGATTCACTGGGATTGGACTCCACACAAAGCCAGGCAGGTCAGGTGTTGTGAAAATAACACCGAGAACCTTTGCTGCTTCAGGGGAATTTGAGTCCCAGCAGGATGGAGGGCTGCTGGGAGCAGAGGAGCTCCTGTGACAGGGAATGGTGAGCACAGCCCTGCTTGGATGTGTCCCAAAAGTGTGATTTCTGTCTCCCTGGGGTGTGTTGATGCCTTGGCTTTGACAGTGAGAGTCACCAGTGACACGAGGCGATAGCTGGGCCAAATGGACACTGTGTGCTCCAGCCCCAGTGCTCCAGATCATTCCTGACCCAGGGCAGCACACATGGCATCAGCTGTGGATTTGATGATCCTTGTGGATATTCCATGATCAGGCTGCACACAGGGGCCACTGCAGCCCCATGTCACCATCCCAAGGGGCTCAGGGACATCTCTGCATGTCCCACAGGCTGGGAGCAGCCAGGCAGGCAGCTCACCTGGCAGGTTGCACCAGTCATTAGGGCAGTTAATTAAGCACTGAAACAGCCCAGGATTCAAGTCCTTAGAGCAAACCTCCTGCAGCAGAAGGGCCCTGTCCAGGGGTCCCAAACAGGCGATACCACGTAGGAGATGCAGAGTTCACTCCTGTGTGAGTTCCAGACCCGAGCACCCATGGGTGTTTTCCCTGGCTGTGCCCTAGTTTTGGTCACCTGGATCTGACTGTGAGCAGGGCTGTGACCCAATACGACAAAAGTGCCAGCACTTAGGAGTGCAAAGTGCACTGAAGCAGAGCTGTGTGTATGTACAGGTGCAGACATGGGAAATCATGAATCACCAGAGGCTAGAGGGACCTCAGGGATCACCTGGAGCTGATTCAAGCAATTCCCTCCCACATGACTGATGTTTTTATCACCCATTTTTTAAAGCCTCCAAGGGCAGAGGTTGTAGGACCAAACATCCTGTTCATGCAAATCTGATTTCCTGGAAGTTCCGCCCATCCAGCAGCACAGCAGGGGATAGTGCCGCATGGAAATGCCATGGGGGAGCAGTGACAGGAGTTGTGCTGCCCCCCTGCCTTCACCCGGTGCCATTCCCACATCAACATGAGCCTCTCTCCTGTCTCCAGCACACCCCACATCCAGGCAGCTCCTTCCACAGCACCCAGGGGCTTCTCTGGGGGTCCCCACCTTGTTGTGGTGTTTGTAGGGACCCTTCCCAGTCCCTGCACTCACGGCCCAGGGCACAAGGAATTTCCCAGAGCCGCGCAGCAGCCGAGCCCAAACCTGCTCGGCAGCCCCGGCATCTGCTGGGGAGCCAAGGGCAGCCCCTGCCCCGGGCACTGCTCTGATGAGGTTCCCAAATCCCAGAGCAGCTCCTCCGGTGCTGCTGCCTCCGGCCAGGGCTGGGGATGGGAGTGCCCGGGGGAGGGAGGACGGTGCACTGGGTGCCTCATCTCGTCCTCTGGGGCTCTGCCTTACCCGGGGCTGGGAGGGAACAAAGCCCTCCAGACAGCACCCCCCGCCCCGCCCGCTCCGGGCTCTGGCATCGCATTCCTGCCCCTGAGCCTCGGCGAAGCCCCTGGGACCACCCTCCCTGCTCCCAGGCACAGCGGTGGGGGAGCTCTGCACGCCCCAGCACATCCTGCACGGCGCAAGAGCCGCCTCCTCTGCCTTTGTTTTTGCTGGGATTGCAGGAAAGGAGGGAATGTGAGGCTGGACTGAAGCACGGCTCATCCCTGGGCCTCCACCCCATCCATCACCAAGCCTCTGGCTCCTTCCTGGTTTTCCTGCAAGATCAGCTTATACCAGGAGCAGGGAGGTGCCACAGGGAAGGCACACGGAGTGTTCCCGGCACAGGAGCCCTCGCTGTCCCCAGCACAGGAGCCCTCAGTGTCCCTGGCATGGGAACCCTCGCTGTTCCCACCGTGTCTGGCCCATGGCAGCCTTGGACCCGGGAGCAAAACACCAAACCAGGGCTGGATTAGGGAACTGGCAGTCCCAAAGTGCCCCAGGGAAAAGAATATTCCCTTCTCGCGTACTCCTGTCCCCGAGGGAGTTGCTCATCCAGCTTTGCAGTTGGAAAGAAAAGCCCTGACGCAATCCCGCCGTTGCCATGGCGAGGAGCGCGGCCGCTGCGATTCCCTGTGACCGGGATTTACCGGGTTGTGGGACAAAGCCACGGGGAGCGGAGGGGGGGACAGGATCCGCAGGGATCAGATCCGTAGCGAGTGGGGGGAACAGATCCACAGAGAGCAGAAGGATTGGATCCACAGCGAGCGGGGGTATCGGATCCACAAAGAGCAGAAGGATTGGATCCACGGGGAGCAACGGAATCGGATCCCCAACAAAAAGGTGCACGAGATCAGGGCTGGCACGAGTTGTCCTAAGGTGAAGGGGGGTCAGAGCAGAGTCGGGATACCCAAACTGGAGTATTAGGAAATGAGCTGAGATCAGGGGGGATTCGGAATCAGAGATACTGCTGCACCCAGCTGGAGTTAGAGGGAATTCAGGGCTGGGAATGCCGGTGCACCCCGATTGAGGTCAGGGGGGATTCAGGGTTGGGAATGCCGGTGCAACCCGGCTGAGGTGAGGAAGATGGTGAAAATAAGCATGTGGTAACCATGGCAACCATGTAACTGCCTTGGCGCTGAGCAGCAGCTTTATCAGGGATGGTGCTTCCCAGCCAGATTATGGAAAACCAAATCTTGTGTGTCAGACCGTCCCTACCTGCCCAAACACAGTCAAATTTAGAAACAACTGCACCCAGTGCCTCCAGCAGTGGCCTCATCACTCCTCACAGGCCACACTACGGTGTTACTGTGAGATTTTTGCCCTTTTCCTCCAGCACTCCCAGCTCACCAGCACAACATTCCAGCCACTGTCACACATGAATGCTTTTCCAGCATAAACCCTTCACTTCCCAGCTCTGCCACACCGGAGAGCTCAGCCATGCCATGGGCAACGTGGTTCAAGGCAGCAGCACTGGCCACTCACTCCCACAGGATCCAAAACTGCCTGGAAAACCCAGATGGGGGCTGCCCCAGCTGCTTCCCCGTGAGTGGGCTCTCCCCCACATCTGCCGGGGTCCCCCTGCACAGAACGCAGCTGCTCCGGTGTGGGAAAAGCAGCAGCAGCAGCAACGTGCGGTTTCTTGCTCCCACCTTCCCTCCTGTCACCCTCCTGGCTGCATTAAGGACTCAGTTCAGTTATATAAGCGCTCATTAATCATCATCTAAGAGTATTAGCAGCATTGAGTTCTTAAGGGCAGGAGATGCTGCGCAAGGACAGGACAAGCAGGCTCTGACCGCCTGACACCGGGCGACCTTGTGGGACAGAGGGCTGGAGAGGCAGGAAAGGTTTATCACAGTCTGCAGGGGAAAAGCTGCCAAGAATCAGGAACATCGTATCCCTCCCCAGCAAGGGGTAAAGTACACACCGAGGGGGGCCAACCCAGGTGTTGAGGGAAACTGGAGCTTTTCCAGACCCCTTGGGCTCCTCCATACCCTCCCTCAGGCACTGCCTCACACTGCAGTTTGCTGCCACGATTTGCACTGTGGCCAGTGGTCTCACAGCCCCTACAATCCCATGAAGGGTGGCTTTTGGTCCAGCTCCCTGCACAAGGGTCCCGGGGCTTCACAGAACCCCGGTGTCCCCCCAAGACCCTGGTGTTGCCCCTCACTCCCTCTGCTCCTCAGCAGGTCGCTGTGTGCTGCTGTTTCCCTGCAAGGGCACGTGAATCACCTTGAGCCCACAGCCCTCCCCGAGTGATTTTATTGCCATCGGCACGAGGGGTGGCCCGGTGGAGCGAGCCGGTATCTGCGGGAACAGCCGCGATTGCAGAAATCCCTGAACTGCAGCATCAACGTTTTTTTCCTGCCCAGAAGGTTCCCGCGCCCTCGCATGAGCTCATCCTGCACCGTCCCCTTTCTGCGCCTCCCGTAACCCAACCTCTCCCAGCCCCGCGCCGCAGAGCAGGAATGAGACACGACAGCGGAGCAGATTCTTGGCTCCGTGGGTCACCCTCTCCCCGCGCTGCCTCTCGGGAAGCTCCAAGTCATGCGACTCCTTCTCTTTTTTTCCCCTTAAGGTGGGGAAACGAGTCGGGAAAGTTCCCCCGCTCTCCCCCCCTCGCGCTGATCCGAATGGAGGCAGGTAGAGACAGCGTCTCTGCCTCCAGCAGCACCGCACCTGCCCTGGGAGCCTGGCGTTCCACAGGGAAAGGCCGAATCCTGGCACTGCACAGGCTGGGTGCCACCAGCACAGCTGTCCTGACACCGGGCAGTGACTCCTGCAGCAATGACCTTTGTGAGGGAGCTTGGCAATGCTCCTGTCGGGGCAGCAAAGACCCCCAGCGCCCATCGGGATGAGCTGAAGGGGAGCGGGGGCTGAGCTCCCCACTGCCACACCCCCAGGATGGCAGTGCCACGTAGCCCCGCTGGAAATCCTCCTCCCACAATCCCCAAAAGCGCTGGAAGCGGCAGCTGGCTGCTCCCAGCAGCCCGGAGCTGCCCCAGAAAGCTGAGCTCCCCCAGCATCGCTGCCGTGCCGGGAGCTGGACGTGACCTGCTTCCAAACGCTGCGGGATGGAGGATGGGAGGGAGCTGCAGGATCCATGCCAGCCCCACGCCCTGAGAGCAGCAGGAGCCTCCAGGAACTGACACCAGCCCTCCCCAGGCTGAGCCCCTTCCCCATGGCCCTAAAAGCCCAGAAAATGCTTCACTCCCTCCTGGCTGCTGTATGACCCCATCCCAGAGCGGGGGGTGGGGGTGTAGGGCGGGGGGGATTTCAACTTTACCAGCATCTCAGAGCCCCTTCCCCTGCTGCCTCTCACGGGCAGTCCCTCGCCCCAGCCCGGGGGGTTCTGGTGTGGGCGGAAGCCTGGCAGAGAGAGCTGCCATTGTTCAGCACCCGGGGGGTCCCTGCCGCGGCCCCCTGGCAGCGTCCCACGGGTGCCGGGGTGCTGAGCGCTGCCGTGGCCGTGGCAGCAGAGGGCAGCCACGCTACACGCACCGATCCTGCCCACGCGGCGCCTCACGTACGTGCCCGCACAACCCACGCGTGTGCCACAACCCCGTGTCACCCCGTGCCCTGGGGTCCTGCCCGCATCCCCCCAGCTCCTGGCTGCAAACGGGGCGGATCTTAGCGCCCAGCACCCCCTCAGCACCCCACAATCCCACCACAGAGCATCAAGCTCTGCCCACGTCCACAGGGTTGAGCACGTGTGGCCGCGGCAGACGTGGACTCCCCACGTGGACCCCCAAGTGCAGTGGCCGTGGGTGGCCTGGCAGAGGGTGCAGGGCACAGAAGGAGCTGCCTGGGGACAGGCACTGCCTGCCCGAGCCCCCCCAGCCTCACGCAGAGCCGGTCACAGGGCTCATCCCGGGATCTGCAGCCACCCAGCTGTGCTGGAGGTCCTGGGTGGTCCCAGGGCTTCCCTGGTGAATGGCTCAGTTCTGGCCCCCACCCCACGCTCCCCTCGTGCACCAGAGCCCCCCATACACACACCAGACCTCCTGCAGCCCCGCCAGGGGGGTCCCACTGCCTGTGTGGTGCAGACAAACAGTGCTGGGTCCCCCAGCCCCCCACGTGGGACTGTGCACACATGTGGACACGCGTGCACCGAGCACACGTGTGCAAGAACTCACACGCAGGTACTTGCACTCCCATCCCAGCCTGGGGCTGCTGCTGGATGTTTGTGGGGGTCACCTGCCCACAGAGTCCCACACATGTGTGACCACAACCAGGGGGTGATGGTGCTGGCCGGACCTAGCACTGTGCAGGAAGGGTCAGAGGTGGTGGCAGTGTGAGGTCCCCCGGTTCCCGAGCTGCCCCTGTCCCCAAGTGACCATCTGTGACAGGGTGAATCCCACGCTGCCAGTGCCTCAGTTTCCCTCCCGGCACTGCTGCAGGAAGAACCAGACGGCTCCAAGGGCCCCGTCTGCCAGTGCTGCCCCAGAGTGGGGCCCCGAGCCCTCACAGCCCTGAACATGCAGAGCACACATCAGTTCTTACACGTGTGCACACCCTGACACGCGTGCATGATCTGCACAGCACCGTGCACACACATGTGCAACCACACACCTGGGAAGTCACCCGTGTGCAATCTCAGGCGTGGATCCAGCTGGCCCCCCCCTCACCCCCACCCCGCCGTGGGCCTGGGCCCCTCGGCAGCCCCGCACCCGCTGCGCCCCATTGCAGCGTCGCCGTGGCAACGCTCCAGATTTATCAATGGAGACACTGCGGAAACGCTCTGGGGGAGGCGGGAGGGAGGGAGGGGTGTTCTGTGGGAGCTGGCGGGGGACAGACGGACAGACGGATGGCTGGGGAGGCTGGGGTGCAGGACAGGCTGTCGCACTTGCAGAGCGATGCACACGCATATGTGGGTGTGCACTGTGCACACGTGTGTGAGGGGAGCTGCAAACGAGGGTGGCTGAGTACTCTGGCTCTTCCCTGCACACCTTCCCTGAGGTTTTCCCAGCCCTGGAGCAAAGCCCTGGTGGCTGATGGGGGACTCTGTGCCCCGTGTGGGTGCAGTGAGAGGGTCCTGAGGTGCAGCAGCCATTCCCTGCCTGCATTCCTGCCTGATCCCCTCTCTTTGTAGCTGCTGGCAGTAGCGAGGGACAGAGCCAGCAGCTCCCAGCTCCAAAAGAGGCCACAGCTGATCCAGGACGGGAGAACCCTGATCCCAGGGAAGTGGCCAGCATGTACATGGGGTTGTCAGGGCTGCAGGGTTCCCCCTTCCTGGGGAAGTGCTGCTGATTTCACACATGGGCCATGACTCAAGCACCCGACTCTATTCCTGTCCTGTCCCTGACTCAGCGTGTGGCTCCAGGCAGGACACGCTCTTGCCAGCCCCACACACCCGCCACAGGGAAGAGGAAGCAGCTCAGGGACTCTCGGAGCAGCAATGTCCCCAGCCAGTGTGGGGTCCTTTCCCTGTCCCCCCACAGCAAGGCAGCAGCACCCATGGCACCTGCACTGACCCCCAGCCCTGCAGCCTTCGGCCTCACAGGCTCTCCCTCCTGTATGAGGCACCCGGATGCCGTGGGGATGGGCACAGCTGCCCACACCCTGCACATAAGAGGGACCTTCCCTGCAGCTCTTCCAGGAAGGGCTGGAGAGGAGGAGATGGGGATGGGATGGCAGGTTCACACCAGCTCAGCACTTTCACAGCTCTCGCCAGCCCCGTCACACCCGGCTCATCACATGCCTGCTCACACCCACCCCCCCTCTCTGCTCCCGCCCCAGGCACCCGGCCAAACCCACAGCAGAAAGGGTGGAAAAAAAATCCAGTAAGCAACTGACCGTTTTCCAGCCTCACCACAAAACATTCCTGACGTTCTGAGTGCACAAGGTTCCAGATCACACGGTGCTGGTGGTGGTGGCACAGCCCCACGGAGGACTGGGGACGTGATGGACCCTGTGCTGGGGCACAGCATCTCTCAGGGCCACACACTGGCTCTGCCCTGGCTGCAGCAGGGCCTGGGGGATGCACTTTTGGTCAGAGAACAGACAGAACTGTCTCAGTGATGGCACCTCCAGGTTAGGGGCTGCAGGACCAGGACAAGCCAGAGCTGGGCAGTCAGCTGCCACCCCAGAGCTCACTCCCAGCCCAGTGGGCATGCGGCCGAGCCGCAGGATGCCTGGGCAGGCCGGTCATGCCGTGAGCCAGGCAGTTACTTATGGCTGGGTTTTACACCTGCCGGCCCAGGGAGAGGCCACACAAACCCAGCCCAGGTGAGCTTGGACCTTGGAAATCCCCGGCTGCCAGAGCCAGGTGCCCGCCTGGCCCTGGCCACTGCAGCTCCTGCAGCAAGGGCAAAGGGCAGGTGTTTGGAGATCCCTGGAATCAGCAGTGCCCGTCAGCCCCTGCCCAGCATTCGGGACCCTCGGGTCTGTCCTGCTGGCTGTGTGTGACACCTGTGTGTCTGCCCTGTGCACCTGTGAGTGACACCACACATGGCAGCAGCTCCATGACTGTTCCCAATGCCGTGACCACTGTGGGAGATCAATGACTGGGGTGCACCAGCAGCTCCAGGGTGCTGGGGCACGGAGGAAGCCGCCAGCGCAGCTTCACACGGGCTCGCCTGTTTGTTTGTTTAAAACATGAGTCATTCCCCGATCACGGTGTCCCCGATCAAGGCGTCCCGTGCCTGTGTCCCCATCCACACCTGCCTGTGCTGACTCACCGCTGGCCATGACACCCTCACTGCCATCCACCGGCCCCCAAGCCCTCCGAGGGGGCTGCAGCCCCTCAGGAACGCATGGGGTTCGCTCAGGAAGGCAAACACTGCCATGCTCAGCAGCACCTGGGGAAGGAGCTGGCGAGGACCAGGGTTAAGGGGGTTTGGCTGAGGCAGCAGCAGCAGCAGCACCGCGCCAGGTCATGGCCGGTGACGTGGGGGCAGAAGGCCACAGGCAGCGTGGGCAGAGTGGGTCAGGGCGAGCTCAGCAGAGCCGAGGTGGCTGCACCAGTCATTGCGAAAGTGAATCTGGTGAGCAGGGCCTGGGAACGGGCAAGAGGGGAGGGGGCAGCTGCTGCACCTTGCTCTGACTCACAGAGGCTGCCCGTGCCGTGGCACCGGGCCTTGGGTACTGCGTGCCACCACCAGCACAGCACCCTGGGCATTGCACAGTGCCACTGACCCCCAGTGCGGTGCCTGAGGCGCTGCATGCCACTGCTACCTCCTGGCACAGCACTCTGGGCATCGCATGGCACTGCTGATCATTTCCCTCTGAAGCCACCTGTCCTTGCCCAGGTCCACAGTGCTGCCTGCATGATACTGTGGCACCCCAGACCCTTGCCCAGCACTGGGCTGACAGCCAGAGCAGCTGCAGAGCCCGGTGCCAGCAGTGGCTGAGCACCTGGGGCAGGTGGAGCTGCAGCCACAGCCCAGGTCCACGGGCAGGTGGAACAGCCCTGCTCCCCCACGCAGAGAGCAGCCCCCCGGGCTGGAGCTTGGGACAGCGCCTGGCACCGCTGCCCGGAGCCGCCCCAGACACCCGGGAAACGAGCCCGATCCGGAACCCCACGCCCAGCTGGGGCGGGAGTCTGGGCGTGCACGGTGCCACCCCGAGCCCGGGGCATCCTCCTCCTGCACACCCGAAGGCATCGGCTCCCAGGGACACTTCACCCCACGGCCCAGGCGAGGGACACGTGTGCCCAGCACGGCTCCGAGCAGCCCCACGGGGACCTCCAGCACCGCACCCGCGTCCAGCCGGGCCGGCCGCAGGTCCCGCGGGCTCCACGTGGCCGCGATGGCCGGAGCGGCCGGGACGGGGGGTGGGGAGCGGCAGGAATCCAACACTGAGTCACGGCTTCCTCTGCGAGCCCGTGAGTCATCGCGGCAGCGCCAGGCGCCCGGGCCCGGCGTGCGGAGCCCGCGACGCGCACACGGCTGCATGTGAGGGTAACCCCCGCGTGTAGGGGGGCCCTGCACACCCGCCCCGGCCGTGGGATCGGTGCGAACGCACACACAGATGTGCCCGAGGGAACAAGCAGTCACACACGTGTGCACACACCCGGGGTCTTCAATGCCCATGTCCTCCAGATGCACAAATTCGGGAGAACACGTCTGTGCAAGGCACCCAGGAGTGCAGCCATGCAAGGATCCACGCTCGGCCCCACGCTGACCTGGAGGACTGCCCTGCCACGTTTATACATCGGGCCGTGGGGTAGAGCCCACCTGTGGGGCTGGGGCTCACCTGTGGGGCTGCAGCAGCAGTTTCTCCTGCTCCTGAGGCCGTGGCTCCTCACTCTCGATGCCCTGGGGAGGAAGAGGATGTGGGGAAGCTGTCCAGCTGCAGATCCCTGCTGTGCCCCTGCTTGCCAGGGCTTTCTGCCACCACCCACGCAGAGCCCTGTGCAATAGGTGCCCAGAGCACCACCTCTGTCCCCCCCACACAGTGGGACCTGGGGTGCACGGAGGGAGGGCTGCAGGGCCTGCACAACCGCCCACACACGCAGCCGTGGGTGCACACGTGTGACCTTGCACCCACCCTCACATGCATCAACGGGACACCCACACTTTGCCACCTGGCACTTCGCACCCAGAGCTCCCCGCTGGCACTCGCTGCACCCCGCCTCTCTGGGGGGCTCCCCACCTCTTTGGGGGGCTGGGGGAATTGCACTCCGCAGAGCCGGAGCTCAGTGCCACGACCACAGAGACGGAGGTGGGGTGGGAGTTGGGGGCTGGGGAGGGATGGTCAAGGTTGTGCTGCGCCAAGCCCGGCCCACGATGGAAACCGCCGGGGCCGGGCTGCTGCCCCAGCCCGGGGGAGCGAAGGGGGGGCCGCCCCCGCCGACGTGGCAGCCGCAGCCCGAACCTCGGCGGGGCTGAGCCGGCGGGACCCCCCCACACCCCGGTACGAACGAGGGGACCCCCGGGCGCAGCGCCCCGGGCTTTTGCCGCCAGGATCCCCCCCACACACACACACAGAAGCACAGGGACCCCCGGGGCGGGCCCGGCCCCCCCAGCGCTCCGGCTGTGCGGGGGGAGCGAGGGGGCGCGGTTGCCACGGTAACGGAGCTCCCCGCGCGCCGGGATGAATGGGCCGGGAGCGCGCGCGATCTATGAATGAACGAGCGGCGCCGGGAGCGCGGAAAGCCCGGCGCGGATCGAGGAGCACGGAGCGGAGCCTCGGGAGCAGCCCCGCCTCCCCGCCGGTCCCCGGGAAGCCCCCGCCCTCTCCGAACCCCCCCCGCCCCGAGCTGGGACCTGAGCTGTGCCGGTAACCGGGACCGGAACTCGCGGGGTGCCCGGTGCTGTCCTGCTCTCTTCCTCCGGATCCGGGCCAGGCTTTGGAGCCGTGGCGGGCAGGGGTCCCGCGGGCCCGGAGGAACACCCGGCTAGGATTCCGCGGGCGGAAGGGAACGGAGCAGGACCCGACTGTGCCCCTGGCCCAGGACAGCCCCAGACCTCGACGTCCCCGTGGCCGAGGGGCTCCAAAGCTGGACCCTACTTCGTGCACCCCTGTCCTGGGCACCCCCAGGGCAGATCCCGGTCATGGGTGCGGGCTGCTGCTGGGACTACCGAGGGGACCCCAGCACCGGGCTGCCTTTCTGGGCTCTGGGGTACCCAGGGCAGAGCGGGGAGGGGGTCCCTCGGCTCCTCCGGGCCCCCTCCCTGCCAGCCGCAGGGCCCCAGCCCTGTCCGGCCCCCCTGACCCCTCACCTCCGCCCCTGTAAGCGGTTCCCAGAAGGCAGGATGGGAGGGGGGGCAGGATGGAGGCGGGGGAGGGAGCGGGGCCGGGGGGGGGGCACCGCCTCATCTTCCCAGCAGGGTCCGGTCAGCCCTGGGTGTCACCGTCCCCCAGGACAGCCCGTTCCCAGCACAGGCCAGGGGCGGGGAGGGAGTGGGGAGGGGGCATTCCTGGGCTGCCTGGGGGCTGAGTCACCCCCGGCCACCGCGGCCACGCGCACACGCAGAGACACGCCACGGCCACACACGCAGCGTGTGCCCGGAGCAGAACACACGGGGACACACGCGTGTGGCCGGGTACAGACGTGAATGTGCCGCCGCTGCCGTGCACCTGAGGGACACACGAGCGGACACACGCGGTGACATGAGTGGGAACATGCAGTGACACACAGAGACACAGCATCCACTCTCAGAGACTCTCACAGACAATGCACACACACACATGTACACACACATATGGATTTGGGGGCGGTGCAGGCACGTGCCCCTCTCAACCCCCGCCCGCACAGCGCAGCCAAGGGCTGAGCATCCTCCAGCTGTCACCAGCACACGTGGGGACCTCCCCCAGCACCCCGTTCCTGGGAGATGGAGGCCGGGGGCTCGAGGGGGGGCCCCGGGAGCCTGTTGTGGGGGCGTGCGGCCGAGCGTCGCCGGGGCTGCGTCACGGCGCTGACGCACCGTCGCTACCTGTGGGTCCCGCTGCTATAAATAGCCCCGCGCACGCCCCATCTGCCGCTCGCACGGTGCATTGTGACGGGGGGTGGGGGGGGGGGGGGGGGGGGGACACCCCGCTCCGTGCCCTCCGCGACACCGGGGCCCAGGGGCCAGGTGGCCTCATGCCAGCCCCAAAAATCTGAGCGGTGGCCGCGGGGGGGGGGGGGGGGGGGGGGGGGGGGGGGGGGGGGGTGTAGCGCGGCGTTGGTGGCACTGTGCCACCTGGCAGGGCCTGGGCTGGCAGGGCCAGCTCGGACGTCACGAGAGCTCCTCGAGGTCCTCGTAAACACGGTGACGCACCGGCGCTGCCCTCTGGCCCCGTGTCCCCACCAGCCCCGTGTTTGCCCTGGCCCTACTGCCCCGGGCCATGGTGTGGGGACGAGACCCCCACGGCACAGACTGTGGGGTCGGGGTCACACAGGGGTTACCCTCAACCGTGCCAGTGTCACCCACTTAAGCACCATCCCCGGTGTCCCCTCCCACAACACCTCAGCTGAGAGATGCTTTTGGGGGGTTCTCCAAAAGGAGGGGAGAAGGGAAATTTGGGGTCTTTGTTGCTGTCAAGGGCAGGCAGCCAGACTGGGACGCCCACTGCAACCAGTGCCGGTTCCCAGCGCAGCTCCTGCTGCTGCTCCGTCCCCGCTGTGACCTCGGCCCCGGCGGGTGGGGGTCCGCGGGGATGAGCTGGCGCCGCGCCCCCGGGCCCCGCCGCCCCCGTGATGTCACCGCCCATGAACGCCGGGCTCCACCGGCCGCGGCTGCCGGCCAGGCTGGGGGAGCCGGGGAGGCCCCGGGCTTGGCGAGGACAAGGGGGGGATCCTCTGCCCCACGATGGGCTGGGAGGGAGCCGCGGCCGGGGGGCTGCTGTGCACACAACAGCCACGCGTGTTTGGCTGTGTTGCACGCGTGTGGGCGTGCACTGCACACCGGCTTTGTGTGCACCCCCACAGCCCAGCCCAGGGGTGCTGCAGCCCCTCGCAGCAGCCAGAGTGTTCAGCCCCCCCAGGAAAGCCCCAGACTCCCCAGCTGGGGCAGCCTCCTCAGCGGGGCTGTGCTGCACACGTTGTGCACATTGGCTGCGAGCTCCATGTGCACACGCGTGTGCAAGGGCCCGTGGACACGTGTGGGGCAGTGGGAAGCTGTGGGGAGCGCCGTGGGGCCGCGGCCGGCGGGCGGGGTGAGACATTCCTCACGGCGCTTGTTATTTTATCTGGTTCAAAGTCAGTTCCTGGAATGTTTTTAATTCCAGGATCCATCCCCGCGCCGGCAGCTCCCAGCCCCCACCCCCCGCGGCCGCCTCTGCACCCCACACCGGGACTGCCTGCCCACAGCCCGGCCCCACAGCAGCACCGGGGGCCCGGTGTGGGGTCTCAGCCTTTCAGGGCCGCTGCACCCTCAGGGACACCCAGAGGGCACCCATGGGTGCCCCAGCCTTGGCAGGTGCCCCACAGCCGGGTGGGGGGGGGGGACCGTCTGCAGCCCCACGCGGGGGCCTGGGCTCGCCCCCACCCGGGACCCCGCTGCTGCAGACGCCGTGTTCCCAAATTGTGCCAGGGACACGCGGCAGCGCGTCGCCCACCCGGCGTCTGGCACCGCCGCGCCAGCCCCGTCTCTCGCCCGCAGCCAGCGCCGGGTGCAGCCGCAGGGATTCCGGGGGGCTGTGGGGCTGGGGCTTCGGGATGTACCCCACGCCATGAGGGAGCTGGAGGGTCCCCGGGGGGTCCCGTGGCCGTGGGGACGCAGGGTCAGCTCACAAGACATAGCTACCACCCTCGGCCGTGGGGTTCAGGGGCACACACGGGGTTCACCCGCGTGTTTGCGGGCTGGGGGGTGCGGGCAGGCACTGCCGGGGGGGCCCGGGTGTGTTTGTGGGGCGCAGGGTGCAGCGGGTGGGTGTGCAAGGGCTGGGCGTGCAAGGATTGACGTGCAGCCCCACGCATGCCTGCGCCGGGGTGTGCCCGGCACCGCGGGGCCGCGGCGTGGCCGGCGCTGTGGGCGTGCGCGGGGCCCACGGGTGTGCCGGGAGCCCTGGGAGCCGCGGCAGCTGTGGGTGTTTCCTGGCGCACCCTCTGCGGCAAGGGCTGGGCAGAGGGACAAGGGGGGGCACCCGGTCCAGCTGTCCCCACCCACCGGCTGCGGGCGCATGGACACACCTGCCAGGTGACACCCACGCTGCCCACACAGTGGGCACAATGCTGGCGCCATGGATTGCTCCATACTGGGAGCACTGGGATGAGCCTGGCAGCAGTGCCGGGCGCTGGGCAGGGCTGGGGGCAGTGGGGAGAGGAGGCAGGATGGGGTACAGGGGGTGTGGACCACCCTGACACCTGGGCTGGGCAGTGAGGGGGGCTCTGCCCAGCCTCAGTCACCGCCAGTGATGCCCCCCGTTAGCAGCAGCATCAGGGGGCCCTGGGCGCAGTGATGTCACCCTGTGGTGTGGCACCGTGTTCTGGCTTGTCTCCTGCAGTGCCACAGACGCCTCCTGCAGGTGCCTGGTCCGTCCTGTGCCATGAAGCTGTGCCACGGCCCCGGGGCCAGGCCTGTCCCAGCTCACAGCCTGCAGCACCCACTGCTCCCCCGGGACCCCCCCAAACCCTGAGCCGAGCCCTTGGGGAGGCAGCAGCTGTTGGGACTCCCCCCAAGGATGGACTGAAGGGTCCCCAGGGGAGCACCCACAGCAGGATTGTTTGCGTGTCACCCCCGTGTGCGGCTGCTGGCGCTTGTCCCCGCATTCACACGCGTGTGCGTGTCCCCCGCGTGCCCTCCCGGCAGCGATTGCCTTACAAGGCCGCCGTGTTGCTCCTGCCGCGGTCGGCGGCTCTTCCCGTTGCCAAATTTGGCACGGGCCGGGGGTGTGGGGGGGGCCGGGGGCTGCAGGGGGGGAGCCCGAGGTCTGCTCTACCCGAAATGACGTCAAAGCGGGGCGCGGGGTGCCCGGTGTGGCACAAGTCACCGCAGGAACCTGAGCCGCTTCCGCTCCCGCCCGGCTTCCTCCGGAGCTCGGCTGCTCCTGAGGGTTCAGGGTCCGGCCAGCCCCCCCCAGCCCCACACGGGGCCCCCCGGGTGTTCCCCATGGGAAGAGCCATTCGCTTCCCATCGTGTCTGTGAGGTGCTGAGCGGCCCGTGGAGATCGGGATTGTTCTGTGTCCCCAATTCCGGGCTGCAGGGACAAGGCTGGGACGTGGCAGAGGGGACATGGGCAGCCACTCCTGCCCCCTCCCCAAACAACAGCTCCACAGCTCAGCGCCCAATCAGGATTCGCCCCGCCCTAGTTGTGCCTGGAGGTGACAGTGTCACCGCGTCGGTGTCACAGCACAGCTCCGGGGGTGTCCCAGCCCACAATGTCCCCCCACAGCCACCGACATCCCGAGCCCCCCCAGCTTCCTCCCAGGGATGCAGGAAGAGGGTTGCATGGGCGGGATGGTGCTGACACACGTCCCCAGGGCCGCCCTGTCACCCTCACCCCATCACCTTCCCCGGGGCAAGTACAGGTGGGGAAACTGAGGCACGGCTGCATTCACGGCCACCAACTCCCCCCCCTCTCCGCCCCAGCCCGCGGCCACCCCGCCGTGACGCAGGCGGGAGGGAGGGAGCTGGCAGGGAGCTGGCACTCAGGGCCAGCCCGGCTGGTGCAACCGGCCCAGCTCCTCGGGGCAGTGGCCAGTGGGATGAGACTGGGAGCACCCAGTCAGATGAGCACCCACGGGTTGGGGTCTGGCACCCAGAGAGTGCTGGAAGCACCTCAAAGTCTCACAAGGAGACCCCAGACCTGTTCCCCTACTAGGGAGGATGGGGAAACTCCATCATCCCTCTCCCTCCTGCAGCTAGACACATGTGAGCGCTGAGCAGGTGTTTGCACAGGTATGGGGTCACTCGTGGCTCTGCCACGTCCCCCTGACACTGAAGGGGTGCCCAAGTAGCTCCTGTCCCCCCCACACTGACACCAGACACAATTGCATCCAGACTGCCCAAATTTATTTCAAAAATAAAAAATAAAATATTAAAGACCAAAAAAGCCTCGCTCTCCACCCCATCCTCCCTTTC
>VZUI01050845.1:0-19443 GCA_013401135.1 Cettia cetti | reverse complement strand
CCGGCGGGGGCTTGCGATGGGGCGGCCGCGGGCGATGCGTGCGGGCCGGCGGGGAGCGGCCCCGCGGCCGCCCAGGCCCGGGAGCAGCCCGTGCTGGAGCCCGTGCTGCCCGCGCCCGCTGAGGAGCAGAACGGCACCGATGGCGCCAAGGCTCCCAAGGTGAACTGCGAGGAGAGGAACACGACAGGCATCGACCGCTTCACGCTACAGATCCTGAACGTGTCCCAGGTACGCGGGAGGCCCGCTCACTGCCCGGTGTTGGTGTGAACGGAGGCTGGTGGAAGATGCCCCGTCAGCCTGTTGCTTTCAGTGCTTGACTTAGTGAATGTGTAACGTCCTCAGTTCTACCGAAGAAAATATATGACTGGGCAAGGAGGCTTTTTGGGCCATTCTGAGCAGGAAAAAAATAGAGTTACGGCTTCATGTGCCTGTGTGTGTTATCTCTGTGCCTGCAGGGTTCTGCCAGCTTTCCTGCTCTGTGGACTGGTGTTATCTTGGAAATCGTTACTGGCTAGTTAGTGCCAGCTCATTTCTTGTAACGGTTATGTGTTTGTATATTTTAAATAATAGACTTTTAAAACAACCTTTTAAAAAATTATATACAATTCTCTACCTGTTTTAAAAGGTGCAGATGCTTGATCAGTATTGCCAAGTATCTAATTGATTGCTGAACGCTGCATCTCTACACAGAATTTAACTCTGTTAATATGTAGTTGTCCATGTTTGTTCCTGTGCTTTCTCCAAGGACCTGATGGAGTTCCTGAACCCAAACAGCAGTGACTGTACATTGGTCCTGTTCTACACACCGTGGTGCCGCTTTTCTGCCAGCTTGGCACCTCATTTTAACTCTTTGCCCCGAGCATTTCCAACTCTTCGCTTCCTGGCACTGGATGCATCCCAGCACAGCAGGTAACTCACACTCCCTATTCTCTAGCTGCAGTTTATTTCTGTTAGCTGTGAGTTTTAAAAACAGGATTGACTTTTTTTTCTACATAAAGTGACAAATTTATTTAGGGAAACTGACGCTTTCGATATTGTGACTGTCTTTATTTCTTCCTCCAGAAGATTTAATGTCCTTCATGCTTTGTTTTTTCTTTATGTAGTTTGTCAACTAGATTTGGAACTGTGGCTGTACCAAATATTCTCCTTTTCCAAGGCGCTAAACCTATGGCTAGATTTAATCATACAGACAGAACACTGGAAACCTTGAAAGACTTCATCTTTAACCAGACAGGTGTGTAAATCAGCCCTGGTTTGTCAGTGGGAAGAACAGGCTGGCTTTAAGGTCCAAAATGGGCTTTCCTGTCCCTCTGTGTGTTCTTTAAAATGAACGTCATAAAGACCCTGAGGGGACCCAGCAGAGGTTCACTTAATCAGTTGTTGCTGTGAGCTGGATTTCAGCCTGCACTGAGAGCAGGAACTCAGCTCCTTGGGCTGCTGTCACAGAGCAGGGGAACAGTGGGGTTTAACTAGAGAGGCTGCCAGAAGGATGGAGCACATCTTCCTGCCCAAAGATTTAATTGAGAATGAAATAAATTAAACTCTCTTTGCTACCCAGCTAGCTCTCTTCTGATCCACACTGAAGTGCTGTATGGATCTGCATTTCCAGAAGTGCACAAGAATGAGATTCCTGAAAAAACACTCTAAATAAAATTTCCATGCGCTGAAAAACCCCCACAACTTATCTAACACTATGCTTGGGGAGGACAGAACAAGCCTTCTCCTGTTATGCAAATACACATAGAAATCACTAAGTTTTTACATAAGTAAATCATATCCTGGGTATATGTTTATGTACAAGGGCCATCTCACCAAAATTTTAAGTCTACCTGTGTTTGAGCCTCAGCCGGAGAGCAGGAACAAGAGCTAGAACCAGCTTCTCTGTATTTAGCAATGAGGGTGTTGACCAAGTGCTTTGTTTTTTAGGGATAGAAGCTAAAAGCGATGTGGCTGTGACAGAGGAAGACTGGGAAGGGCCCCTGCCCAGTGTTCTGACGAAGGGCATAGACTGGCTGCTCCTGTTCTCTGTGCTCTTCCTGGCTGCCTTTGTCATGTACGCCACCGTCCGCACCGAGAGCATCCGCTGGCTCATCCCGGGACAGGAGCACGAACATCAGGAATAACCTCGGACATTCACACAGGCACAAAATTTTCCACTTATTGGTAAAGTGGGAATTTCTATGGACTAGAAGTACCTAAGAATGAACTGTTGAATTTGTTGGTTGTAATTTATATTAATGACTAAAAATTGGCTTTATTTATCAACTACTGAATCTGTAATGAGCATATTTGTGGCGATTACAGGGGTAAGGGAACAAGTATGAAAAAACATGAACTAAAGTATTTATTAAGCTGCTCTGATTGACTTATTTTTAATGGACTTTGATGTAATTAGTGGTACAGTTCTAATTTGTAGATCAGGGAAGATTTTTACAGCACACTTGTCTGTGTGTGGCACTGCAAGGAAAACCCTAGTGAAGGAAGGTTTTGGTACTGTCCATAAAATAAACTATGAAGATGTTTTAAATTATTTTTCACTCCCATGGAGGTGACTGTTCCCACCTCTGGCACTGGAGTTCAGTGCTGGTTTTCTCATTCGCTTCACTCTGAGCTTTGATTTAGTAGCAGTTCTTCATGAGATTTAGAGTTACTTCCCAAGCTCTCTGTGTGTATACAACTTATTTACCACATTACTGTTGGATGAAATTGTATTAATTGTCCTTTTTACAAAAATAAATCAGGTTTTTAGTGTAACCTTTTAAGTTACTTTCTTTCAGAAGTAAAAACATGCAATTTCTGAATTACAGCTCACCTGCCTAAATTAGCAAGACGAGTATTGATGTTTATTTAAATTTCTAATACCATGTTTGCTAGTTCCACACTCTCTACTTGATGCTACGTAAAGAATTTATGAGGTTTTTTAGTTATGATTAGTATGGAGGGCTTTGGATAAGGTATGGGCTGGTATGTTGTATGGCATTTGGATTGTGTGATTGCATAGCATTTATCATGGTGGAGGCTTGCCGGACTACCCTACTGGGGTGCTTTAGAGAGCAAATTAAACTAAGATAAAACAAAGACAGTCTTAAGACTTATTGTTTGACAGATAGTTCATATCCCTACAGTGTAATTCTTCATGTATTTCTCTGCTGCCTCTGTTTTTTCCTCTGGAAACCAGAGGTCGTGTATATCTGTGTCCAAAAAGCAAACCCCACTGGTAAAACTGTGGTGTGACTGAAAATAAAGCTAGGATGGACGTTATTAATAAAGATTGTGAACGATAAATGGGAGCATTCCTGCCTCTGCCATCTGGTTCGTTTGAGAGGCCCAGAGTTGGACTGTCCCCGGTGCTCATGTCCGCACTGTTAGAGAATCAGGGATGTGTTTAGGAACAGAACGAGGCTGTTTCAGTGTGGTCCCACGGGGTGGAAATGACAGCTGCCTGCTCACTGCGGGACAGAATCCACCCGCGGCTGCGGCCAGCAGCTCCTCTCGACCGTTCTCCTCCTGGGCAGGTCACAAATCATGGAATCCTCAAGGCTGGGAGAACTTTTAGAATGTCCAGTCCAGCCCTCCACCAGCAGCGCCACTGTAACCCCTCCACCACATCACCCAGCGCCAGCTCCCGGCGCCTCTTAAGCCCCTCCAGGGGTGGTGACTCCATCCCTCCCTGCGCAGCCGGTGCAACGCCCGACCACCCCGACAGCGAAAAGGTTTTTCCTAATGTCTGATCTGAACCCTCCACTCTCAGCTTTAGGCCATTCTGGTCCTCTCACCGCTTGCATCTGCCTGGGAGCTGGCTGCACATGGTTCGTAGGATCGGTGATGTCTGGAAGGGATCCACCGCTCCCAGGAGCGCTGGGTTAAATGGCTGAGACAGGAAACGCTCAGGAAGGGCTCCCGCTAGGAGCGGAGCCAGCCCTGCCCGCTTCTGCGGCGCTGAGGGGGCTCTGCGGTCTCTCACTGGCGCAATGGCATCGCCTCATGGGGCACATCAGCACCGCAGCTCCTGCCAGCTGCAGCCACCCACGGCAATGGCCTACACGTGAAGAAATACAAAAACTCATGAACAGCCGCTAAAGTTGATCCGAGCTCCTAACTGTTCATTGCCCACACTTAGTTGTTTATAGGGGGGTAATTCACTTACTGAATTCTATTATAAAAGACAAGTCATGTTACCTTGTTTTATCCATGAGATGAACACATGTAATGTGGAGTTGTCAGAGCTTAAACAAGACTAAGAACAGTCCCACATCTGGAATTTAATTCTACTAAGTATTTTTGGTTTGTGTGGCACAAAATATGCACCAAGATGTTGCCAGTCTTCTGCTGCAGCCACAAATGTCACTGAAATTGTTTTCACAATTAATATAAAGACAGAGTAAAAGATGACATTTCAATATTTTATTCAAGTCAGGTTTGGGGTTTTTTCTCCATTTTTAGTAGGGTCAAGTACAGCATTTTGGGGTCTAATTCCACACAAAATGGAAGACTCTCTAAAAATGTACCCATTTAGTTGCTAAAAAAAAGTGGTAATAAAAGAAAACTCCGTTATAGAATTAGTGATGCAACTATGTGATTGCAGTTGCAAAGACTCTTCCCTGGTTATGTCCATTTTCAAGCCTTTCATCAGTGCAAGGGGAAGGAACCACAACATGGGACAGGCAGTATTCGCTGAGTCACATCAAACCTCCTCCACACGGACTTGGACAAGGTGGACAACCTAAAGCATTCTGGAGACAGCAGTAGGTATGGGTATCCCAAGTAAGACAAACCATTGATGAAACACATATATAAAAAAATAAATTTTAAAATCCCTTTTTCAGACAAGTTTGCACATTCCCTCACTGACTGAAACCTTAGGTGTCAGAACATTTTGCTTACAGAATGAACAGTACAATAGAGCGGCCTGCAATTCCCAGGATTTATAACACATTCCTTGTGCCATCAATATATTAGCAGAGGTAATCAACACCTTCCTTCTTCTTATCACATGGCAGTTTACAGATGTGATGAGCAATTACATAAAGAAAAAAAGCTAGGATTTTTTATTTGTGATTTTGTCTCCACTTCTTTAACAACATCATTTTTAAAGCTTAGCTGTCTTTAACCAGGACTAGCAGGACAGATACGTAGCAACACTTGCACCCCAGACAAAACACTGAAAGGTACACTATTTTCTGAAGGTAGCTATGCTGTATTTTCAGATTAACAATTGTGAAATCACTCCTTATGCTTCAAATTCCAATCCTAGACCAAGTTTGTGACCTCCTGCATTGACATTCTTGCCATCCAACAAAGCTGACAACGTCAGTTTGATACCTGCAAAATAGAGAAAAGGGAAAGAAAAGTCAATTTAAAACTTGGAATGAACTTTATGTTCAGGAAGTGCCATGTCTGTTACTGCTTTAATTTATTGGGTAGCCAGGCTAATGGGATTTGGCAGCTGGCCTTGGAAGGACGGGGCATTTTAAAACAAACTGCAGATAAGAAATCTTTCTGAATTATGAAATTTATAATAAACCAAGATGATAGATTCTGCTTTTTATCACTCCAACTAATTAAAGCTCTGAGCCAATTCCCTGCTGCTGGTCTACTGATTAATTTAATTTTAGAGTCCAGAATTACAAAAACCTGGGACCTTGATACATACTCACCTTTCTAAACCGCTTTAAAATCTGGGTATGAAAAAGCCCAAGCCCCATATGCTGTAATATCTCATGTCAATCTGCTCAGTATTCTGGCAGCAGATTTATTACACTACATTAAAACCAATTTTGCAGCAGTAAGCTTGTCCTCTTCTGGGCCAGGGGACCTTGAGAAAGTCACATTTTTAAGAAAAATAAACTCAGTAATACGAAGCCTCTGAAATATTAAAAATTTAGTTACTTATGAGCAACACAAATAATTATAGACATATTTTATATCAACATAAAAGACTATTTGACTTTGTCAGTGGACAACAGTCTTCTAATAATTCCAATTCCAATAGCTATCCAAAATTAACAGAGCAGTCCCAAGAAAAGTTCATCACTGGCTTGCCAAGCAAGAGCAATCTTACAAAACCCATCATACTTTATCACCAAAAAGCTTCTGATATTTCAAGATTAAAGTATCACTTTATTGATTCTGACTTTTTCTGCATAGACTTACCTGGCTTTAAAGTCTGAGTGTATCCTAACCCAATCAGACTGGAGTTGTTCACTTTAGCCTTAAAGGAAAACAATAAAGCACTGTTTAGTAATAAATAGTAAATTTAGTAAATAATTTAGGATCTTTCTTCAATGTCCTCCGTGCCTGAGAATTATGCAACAGCTTTTAAACCTATTATAAAATAACTTAAATCCCAAATTTCAAAAAATCTACTGTCACTGTAGAAAAGAATGGGTTTATTAACATTGTTTTTAATTTTGTCCAGGCTGACACAATAACAATCTCAAAACAGTGCCCAGTAATACAATGCAACGTTCTGTGTCTCTTTTAAGGAAAATCCAATAGCTGTGCTCTCAGGCTGCCAAAACCAAAACAAACAGATCCATGTGCCAACTACACAGCCCAGAACTGCATCAAGACCCTGTTCTGCTGATGAAAGGCTGCTTTCCCTTTCCATTACAAGCACTTATTTTCAAATGCATACAAATGTACATGCACAGGACTCACAGAAAAAGAGGCATCTGAGTCAATCTGATACTTGGCTGCTATTCCAAAGCGAGTGTTGCTATTTCCAGCTGTCCAAGCAAGATTCACAGCAGTTTCCAGTTTATCATTCACCTTCTGGTAAATGGAGCCGCCAAATTCCGTTCCATCATTCCTGGAAGGAATGCATTAGTGTAGTTTTAAATAGTACCCCAAAATAATAATCTTTTATTTTTCCAGTAAGAGCTGTATTTGCACAACATCCACTTACAGCTCATTGAATATCCCTGTAACAACTAAGATAGAGACATTAGGCCAGATTGTTTATGAAGTTATTTTTAGATGCTTCAATTCATTGCAGATTGTTACATTTCAACAAGTTCTGAAACTGAAAAAACCCCATGACACACTATCAAAAATTAGACCAACGATGACAGCTTTCAATTTTCCCTTTCCTGTCGATGGGAGTCTTTGTAGTAGAGTTATTTTTCCCTGTGTGTCTCTGAAATAATTATTTCCCCTGGCAAATATCTCCTTGTGCCCTGAGAGGGCTGTACTCAAGTCACAGAGCCTGAGCCATCCCAAAACTGCCATGTCAGCATGCTTTTACCAGACACAGAGGAACTGTATCACAAGTGAAGTTGCCAACTTACTGTGCAAGTTCTATAGGCTATTACAAATGAATTCCATTTGCAACAGTCCTTCTGGTACATCTGTGCTATGGTCTATGGAGTAGAAACAGAAATGGAACCCATTTTGCTCTGCAGAGCACTGGGCCACAGCTGAATGATGAGTAGTGTAACTTCCAATTACTACTGCCCCCAATGTCACACAGGAATAAAGTGTGGTACATAGAAGGCAAAACGTCAGAGCATGCAGATCATGAAGACAAGGCCAAAGACTCCTAAAGGCCTTCACTCCTCATAGACCAGTGAGCATCTGAATTTCCATTTTTGCTTATTTTCTTAAAGAGAGGATACAAATATATTGCAGAAAACCAGCTTTAAACCCCGGGAAGATGTGCAGTTAGAAAAACTGTGAAATAATCTGGCTCCAATTATTAGAGTACACCAGACCTTCAGTGATTACAAAAAGGGGTAGATTTAGGATCTTTTCCCTTTCACCCCTTTGGTCTGATATTCTTTAGTTCATAACAGTTGCACAAACAGCAGTGATATGCCTATTTAAAAGTTAAAACAATAGCAACAGCAGTTTAAATTGTTAGAGCAATTCTTCCAAAAAAACACTACAATACTTACTTCAGATAAGACTGAAGCTCACATTAACTGCATGTGCTTGGCTCTCAAGAAAAGGAGGGATTAAAAAGGACTGAGGAGAGCTGGTTATACAGGCAGATTTTGTGCAAGGTTCCCACACAGCTCTGTCTTGACCTGCAACATTAGGGGGGGGCGGTCTGAGCTATGCTTAAAAAATGAGGAAAGTCATATTTAAAACTAGAAATTATCCAGCCCTACCTCCTGTTTTTATTATTAAAGAATAATAATAATAATAAAGTCAACCTATTTTTAACTCTAATAGTAATAATAGCACTATTTTATGCAGATAATAGCACTTCTTCTGTAGATTTTTTTAAAAAAAAACACTAGCCCCCCTATGAAAATTAATATATTAAGGTACCCTTAAGGCAAGTAACTTGCTGGAGTCCCCAGCTGGTTTGTGTAATGCCAGGAACAAAAAAACCTGCTTCAAGCCCCACCTAGTTACATTATCTGCTCTGCCACAGTATCCCAGTGAAACACTGACCTGTGTAGATGTAAAAACCAAGCAGCCTAGTGAGGGGAGTTCCACACACAACTCCTTGTCGGATTATAGAAAAGCTCTGACACTTTTCAAAGCTGAAATACATCAATCACCTAACTAATCTATTATTAACAATAAATAAGATTTCTATTTGTATCATACATCTATAGCTTTGTACAATAACAGGAACCTGAGAAACAGACCCTCTGGAAAACCAGAACATCTGAGCCCCTGCTGCTGTTACGAGTTTCTGCTGTTGCTTTAATTAAGAGTAATAATAACCACAGCATTTTATAGAGAAAGCCAATAATACAATGTTTTGAACTGCTACAGCACAACTAAGTTGAAAGTCATTGCACTTGAAGGAGTAACATCTAACTCCTGAGTGGAAGGGGACCCCACATATTGTTTTGATAGAAGTTTTCTGCCCACATTTTTGTGTTCTGGCAATCCTTCAAACATACTGTCTGGGCTGTGGGGGTTCAATTGTTCTGTAAGGCAGCGGGAGCTTCCTAAACCAGATCGCTGCAAAACAGCATGAAACAGAACAAGCAGCCTTTGAAGAAGTAGATTTAGGAAGGCAGAATTGTTCAGCCTCTAGATGGAAAGAGCCTGGAATAGCTCTGCTACATGCAAAATATCCAATTACCCAAGGGCACGGAAAGGGGGGGGCACAGAATGGATTAAGGATTGCCTAATCTTAAAAAACTGTCTTCCCCAAAGGTATAAATTGCCTTTTTAGGAGAAGGAGGAGACAGAGAAATTGAGATTTTCATGGATTTGAACTGTTGATACATTCAGAAAGGACAAATACTTGTGTAAATAGATTATTAGAAGTTGCAATACCAAATAAACTTTTGCACAACATCCCTTCTAGTACTAAAGCAAACCCACTCCCTATCTCTTCCAGTCACTCCCTTTTGCCTGTTTTTGTTCATCCTCTGATTAACTCCACATTAAACCACCGTTTTGTTTGATGTTGACAGGTGTAAAAAGAAAGCATTGCTTTTATTTCAGCTTTCACAAAGAATATTTTTATAACTCTTATAATAACTTTTTATTATTGTATCACTAATGGATTCTAATAGTCCTTATCTGCTAGACAGACACTAGACCCTTGAGTGCTCAGTGAGTTCCAGTTCCTTCCATCATACACTCCCTCACCCCCATAATCCAAAGAAACAGTATTGCAGCTGAAAAAATACAGCTTGACATCTTTAATGAAGAATTAATTTCAAATTCACCATTTCCTTGTTCACCATTGCTGAACCTCTGACCCTTTCACTGTTCAGTAAGCAGCAAAACCATTCCAAATTCCTTTTTAGTGCCTGTCTCCCAGTACTTACACATTAGTATGAAGCTGGAATTCATCAGTCTTATAGCCAACAGCAAAGTTGCTCTGGGTTACTCTAGACTTTGCTGTCTCAAAAGTCATTTGGTAGCCTGCCAGCCACCCCTCGTAGCCAAGCACGAGAGCTCCACGTATTGAAGGACCCGCAATATCAAAATCCATGTCGCAGCCGATGTTGATGTGTTCCCTTTTGTACCCCGACTTGATTTTAGCACTCTTTTTCCTAAAGAGAAAAGAAAGATATCATATCTTTGCAAAGGTACACCTGCAGGTAGCGATTCCATCATATCACTTACTTTAACCCAGTGTCATAGTTCCTGAAGAGAATGTGTACATCCCTGGAGAGCCACATGACATGTCACCTTCTTAGTGTTCACCTTCACAAAATCTTAAGTCAGCTACAGTGAATTCTTTGCAAATGAGCAATAAAATGTGGTGTGGTGCCCCACAAAGCACTTCTGGACTGTTTTGTGAAAAGCAGCTGCACACAGATGGGAAGTGACAAAACCACATCCTCATCTCCAACTCATACAATGGTTTTGGAAGTTTGGTACATACAGGGAAGGAATGGAAACTGTAGAAGTTTAGAGATGTGCCACCAGAAGTCCACAAAGTAGACTTGCTTGCCTGTCCCAAGCAAACAACTTCTGCCTGTCCCAGGCAAACAATTTTTAGACAATTCTAGTGAACTGGGTAATTTTACTTACTGTGACAGACATTAGGAAATCACTACTTTCTCTGCAGTTTCCTGAGGGAAAGTCTCTGCTGTGAAATGAGCAGGCTGCTTCAGTGGCTCTGACATCCCCATTTCTCCTTGTGGTACTTTGTGAACTTTAATGGTCACAGCCATTTACAGCCACCAGAAAGCTGCCAGGTTAAGGCAGAAATAAACTTTCCTGAGTCACCTGTTTATTTTTATACTATTGCTCAGAGTAGTATTTTCTCATGTGTCCTTAGGTTGATATACATCAAGGGTGCAGACCCTCACAAGGCAAGACAGTTATGTCTAATATATTCAGCTACTCTTATCTAAGATTTTTTTCTTCTCTTTTTACAAGTGTCTTCTGTCTTTGACCAAATCTTTACAGAAATCTTTCTGGAAAAGGCAGGCTCATTTGAGATTTCAAACCAACCTTTCACATCAGCAAACACAAGAATAGTATGGGTACTGTATCAGACACACACAGAGACCCCTTTTTATTATTACGTCAGACCCAGGAATTTCTTGTGTTTTCCAGAATCAGAAATAAAGTGCAGGAGTGCCAAAAACACTCTTCTGCAACTTCTGTAAAAGTCAGCAGTACCTCTACCACCAATGTCACAGGGGACAGAGATAAGAACACAGAGTGCTCCAAAAAATGACTTTACCTGCTGAAAGATTCATCACAGTCAGTAAGTAATAAGGAGGAGGAGAAAAATTCTCATATTCAGACATGGTGCATCACTGTCAAACTAAACCAGGTCACACCAGGATTGAATTTTACTCCATTTACTCACATTTAACAGTCCTCTCAAGGCACTCATAACTACAGTGTCTGTCAAGTGCCCAAGAAATAGTTCTAGACCTGTAACATCGTTCTTGAACAAGGTTTTACCTTTTAATTTCTCTAACAATCCTACCAGTTAAGAAATAATTATAAAGGCTACTTGAGATTATTTTGATTAACAAAAATATCTCGTTAATCTAGAATTAGGAGTGGACTGAAAGCCATTGACAATGCAGAACATTAAATCTGAAAGACAGGGAGAAAGCTCCCCTGGGACTATTACCCTGAGAGCCTGCAGTGCAGTATGCTGCTCTGAGAAGCTGATGTGCAGAGTATTTTGACTCACTGGCAGCATTGCTTGCACAAAGATAATCACGGGAAAAAAATAAACCAACATCTAGACCTACAGCTGCTGCTTAATCCCTCTGGCCCACATAAAACATGCATCCAATCACCATGTCAGAAATACCCAGCACCAAGGCACACTGTGGACTGCAAGAATTCAGATGATAAATTCAGCTTGGGACAAGAGCCCAGTTCTGTGTCAACCTATCAGAGCTGTGGCCAACTGGCCCCTGGAGCTTGTTAAGCTTTGCATTACAGCTGACTTGTTTAGTGCTTTTATTAAGGCAGCAGCTCAGCCTCTGACATGGCCAGAAATACACAATGGAGCAAAACCACAACTTTTTCTTCACTCTATAATTTTCAAGCTATTGTGTTTAAGTTTGCTTGCTATAGTTAAGGATACACAGGCTGATTATTATCTGTCTCGATATCTCAGGACAAAAAAATTAAAAATGCCTTTTTTGTCACTTTAACTTACTCATTTCTTACCCAGTGTTAGGAGAGAAGGTGGAGTCGAAGGTCAGCTTCAGGCCCCGTGCAAGCTGAACAGAAAAGAAATTCACTGTTGGATTTCTAATTAAAAATCAGTGTAAGTGAATTTGCAAATTGTTTTTTTGGAGCCAAAAATTACCTGATCTTCAAGAGTAATCTCAGTGCCTAGTGTGTTGTCAGTGTTCCACTTTTCTGTGAACATCAATCCATATTCCACCCATTTGTATTTTGTTTCCAAACTACCACTGACTTTGCTTGTTTCTGAGTTTGCTGAACCTGAGCTTGTAAATTCCTAAGAGAAAAAAAAAAATTATACATATACTATATGTATTTGTCAATATACTTATATGCAATCAGGCAAATGTAGAACATATCAGTCATTATAATTTGTTAAATATTAGTTCATATAAATTCAAATTTATTTATTTTAAAACAAATATGCAGTAATCACAAAACCACCACAATGTTTTGGATTTCAGTGTGCTTCCAAACTCACCAGTCCATTTTCAGATCTTGTTTTCAAATCAAGCTTTATTAACCCAAAACCTAGGGAGTGAGTAAAAAATAGGAATCATATATATGTTGATTTGAAAAGCATTTCTGATTGATTTCTTAAAACTCTCTTCTATATCACCTGTGAACTATTAAATAGTTAAAAAGGGTACAGTTATCAAAGCATGTGTTTCTAAGAAGCAGCTTGTATTCACCTCAAATAGCACTTGACTGATGAAATCCTATTGATCTCAGCAATAAAACTGGGACCAAATTAGGTAATAATACTTTTATTCACAGTGAGCAGCATTCTGTTCATAAGCAAACTACTGCCATCAGTGATCCTGCTCATCAATACAAGGGTGCAGCCAAAATACAGCACACAATTTTCTCTCAAAACCAACAGTTCTATGGGGAACAGGAAGAATTTTATCAAAAGAAAAGTAAGTTACCCTCTCTTGCCAAACAGCAAGACAATGTGAAGCTGTGGATCCTGTGGATTCTAATGGAAATAATTGCAGTATTTCTCAGGGTAAAGCAATAAAATCCTAACAGTTTCAAGAATCAGGTAGACAGCAAAAGACCAAACTTATTTTTGCTTTATTTACCATATCCCTTGGTGAAAATATCTCTGGCAGATTTGCCCAGGTCAGCATAAGCAGGTGGAACAGCCATTTTCTGAAAAGGAAAATTTAAGAAACAAAAAAGGAGACTATTCATTGTTCAGAAACTTACTGAATCCATTTAAGCAACAAGAAAGTTAAGCCCACTTCAGTCCCTTTCATTATGTATCCCCCACCCACCACTTAAATACAGCCTGAAGAAAGCAGCTACTGCAAAAAGTGTGATTTCATTTTGCTTGGGAGCCAGCAGCAGCAATGACCACGTAGTTGCCACTGAGGGTGTGAAACAGGCTGCAGAGCAAATATATATTAAAAGAAAAGGAACTTTCTATGCCTTTCCCAAGAGTTAACTGTTGGTTTCTTATCAGTGAACTGCATGAATGAACTTATGGCTTTTTTTCAAACTATTTCTTGGAAATGTTTCTCCTGTTTCTCGCAATGGCTCTCTGCATTCTGAGGTAAAACATTAGGGCCCCAACTCATTCACTAAAGAAAAGTAACCAGAACAAGCATCTACCATCAGGAACATCGCTCTTCCCCTAATCCAGAATAGCAAATGGATAACATTTATGTCAGCAAAATCAATAAATGGTCATTCTTATGCTTTGGTTTTCTTTGACTTTGCTATCACTATTAATGGGTTGTCTCCTTAGACATTGGCATTTAAGTGTTTTTCTGTGCACCTGAGAAAAAATGATCTTGCTGAGAAAAAATCAGACTGCAGGGAGGCCACCCAGTGAAGTCAGGCCATCAGGAGGGCAGCCACAACCCCACTTCAGCAGCAAAATGCAGACTGGAGCTCCCTGCAAAGGCACAGCCCAGGGGTGGGGACACTGCAGGGGCAGCTTCCTCCACTGTGTTTTGTTTCTTAGGGATGCCCACGCTGCCATGGAGCTCCTCACTTCCCCATCCTCAGCAGGCCCTGACATTCTTAGTTCAGTGGCCTCCTGCAAAAGAGATAAATGCATCCCATTTTCCCAGCCACTGGGAAAACTGTCTAACCATATACAGAGGAGAAAATGGGATCCTAAGAGGAACAAACCAAGCAAATCTTTTTTATTCAAGTACAATAATTTCTACTCCCTTATTCAAATAAAGTCATTTCTTTAGGGGAAACAAAGTCAAGCTATCTGAAATGGTGCACATCTTTTGTCTTTGTAGACAAGATTTCCAAATTCTACACAGCAAAGGAGATAAATCATACTTATAAAGCTAATCCTCTCGATACCAGATGTTGCACTAAAACTCTACATTTACAAATTTTTTGGCTATTCAAAAATAGTAAGTAGTTTACTACATATGCATGCAAATGCTTAAAAACTGCCTGACATTCTAACTCCAGGGTAACTCAATGTTAACAGAAAACTACTCCTTTAAATCCCACACAAATCCACTAGCTCTGAACACAAGGGTGCTTTAATATCTCTGGTTGCACACTGGGATGCAGTTCTCAGGCAAGCTCACCATCCCATGAAGATCAGATAGGGACTTCCAGCAGTCACTCAGTGCCTCAAGCAGTTTAGGCAACAAGCTGGTACCTGTTAAAGCAGGATATTGCTACTGCATACAGGAAGAATCCCTTTCCTAGAGGGACCAAAACAGATCTGATGGCTAAATAAAAGCCAACAGCGTTTTCAGAACATAAACTAGGATACAAGGGCACATGATGTACCTTCAGTTGCAGACTACTCGGGTACATGTCATTTCTTTCCATACTTTAGTATTAAAATGCATCTCCAAATACACAACCAGCTAAAGAGTTAAAATAATTATTTTTAATTAATATTCCAAAACAGTTTTAGCTGCTTGCATTGGACCTACATTTCTCTGCTTGGATTTGTTTTGTGAAAACATAAAAGCAGAGATTTAATGTTTATACACAGATTCAGCCTTAAAAAGGGGGGAGAAAAAGGGAAAAAACCCCTCAAAAACATAAGCAGAAAGGAACCCTAAGAAAGAATTACCACATTTGTGTGAGTAATTCCTCTGTTCCTCAATGAAGTCACTAGAAGCAGATACAATGGCCTGCTTGGAAATCACCCCCCAAAGTCAGGCAGCACTCAGGAGAGGGATGGCAGGAGTCACTAAGAGCTATCTGTGTACAGCAAATGCTTCTGCCTTGCCAGCGCAGCCCGGCCCCATGAGAACCCTCTGATGGATATTGCCATTTAGCATCATCAAAAATTAAAAATATTACAAATCTCTACACTTGAAAAATCAAATAAGCATTGCTTTGAAAGATAATGCACTGCTCTGCCAGCTGCATCTCAGAATTTATCAGATCTATTTTATCAAAATTCCCTTTGAGTCACTTCACAAAATCAAAATATTTTCTTCATAAATGAATGCTGTATACTTTTGGGTTGGATTTTCTCAGTCACGTTTTTTGCTTCTCCAAACCCATTAAGCCAAGTTTTGTTCCTTGACTCCTGTGAATCCCCTCTGGCTGTGGCCAGGCTCATCAGGTGCATGAGCTGTGCCAGGCTGCTCCACTGCTGCAGTCTGGGCCCAGAACAGTGGGAAACACGAGAGCTCCACTTAGACAATTACTATAATTAGGGGACAATACTAAAAGCTAAATCCCTGCTGGTTGTAAGGCAAATCATGTAACACACACAGAGCAAGGTGCTTAAAATTGCTGAGTGTGAAAAACACTAGGAGCTGTGTACTTGGTGGTTACCCTTGCTGTTGTCAGCAAGAAAAAAACAAAAAAAAATCTGTTTGCAGTGGCTAATAAGAAGCCTCTTGTTTAACAGATGGAAAACAAAACTGATTACATCCTGTGCGAGTACAGGTTGTAAGACAAGCATGCTTAGCAGGGATTCAAACTCTTAAAGGATCAAGGAATGGCTGTGGCCAAGTGCCCTTGCTTTTCACCAGTGGGATCCCTGCACATTAACTCAGATTAGGTTTGGACTGAAATGAATTCATTGCTTTTATCCTTGTCCAACTGTGCAAACAGCTCAGTGTGACTATGGACCTCAACGCCTGAGCAGGGCAAGTACAATATCTGTCACGTGTTCTAAGTGGGAAAATATTTTGGTTTTCTTGAGTAAGAAACACCATTGCACAAGTGATGACTGAAGAAACCCTGAACTAAGGAGGAGTAAGCTCCAAGTCCTGCTGTGAGCATACCTCCAAGAAAGCCTGATTTATAACTGCCACAGCAAGAAAATCACAGGAGCTCCCTTTGGAACTGGAGGACCCAAGAGGCAGCCTCAGTGAAGACTTCATTACAGTACACCAAATCTGAATATTTTCCAGTGCCACAGATGGCAGAGTTTTCACACTATTCTGCAGTTCTGGGCAATTAAATCAAATTCAGCTCAAAAAGTAGCAAACCTATAGGGTGCCCTGGCAAATACAAGGATTGGCTGCAACCAAAGGAAAACTCATCTCTGCTTGATAACTGTCATATATGCCTAGGTTCAAGCTTCCCTGCACATTTATCAGGTTTATGATATTTACAAGGAGAAAGGAACAATCTAAAAATTTAAGGTGACAATCAAATCCATTGTAAGAATAAAATTCCCATGAAGTCAATGGAAGTCTATCAGATTCAAGGTTAAGAAAGTAAAAAGGTTGGATTTATTCTTATCTAGCCACATTTTTCCCCAATAAATCTGAACTCCTGTACCAGTTTTGGATGGTACCAGTAGTTCTGAACATTCCAGCTCCTTGTCTCCATGAGCATGAAAAGATGCTACTTGCAGGGTGTGCACATTACAGCTGCTGGGAACAGCTGGGAGGGACAGACAGCACTGGGTTATGTGACCAGGTACAGTCTGTCTGCATGGGGAAAAAAAAATGAGGGTCTTTTGCCTCAAGGTTTAAAAGAATACTAATTTATTTGTCATTTATCTCCTTCATTAAAGGAAAAATTACTCCTTGGAATGAAGCAGCTTTTAGGTGCTTTTCTGGACCTCCAGCCTGGGCAGTGTCCTTTCCCAGCCAGTGTCTGCTGTGTCAATACACCACCAAGGCTGGGGCCTTGCTCTCAGAGCAGGGCCCAGCTCCCTCCACGTCCCATGGCTGGCTGGAGGCACCAGCTCCACTTGGCATCAGCATCCCTGTACAACATCCAGGCTCCCAGGGGAGCTTGGTGCTGGCTCCACACTTTGGGTTTTACGGTCCAGATCCCAAATCCCTTCCAGTCATGCCCACAGCCTGCTTCAGATCAGGTTCAGCAGCCTCATTGTGAAGAGATTATAAAATACACTTATCCCTAAATACATGCACAGTCACACAGAGGTCAAATATCAAGTTGGGCACATTCACGAGGCTTTTGAGAAGCCAGTAAAAGCACGTGGTTTGTAAATACTTGGCATTATTAGACACAACACTTAACAACACTTTTTGTCCCAACTTGTTACTGCACCAACATCATATAATCCATGCACCATTATGACTCAAAATTTAAGATTGGGAGTCCACAATTTCTTTTGTTGCAGGCATTACAAAGCCATGCAGCGTCCCAGTGACACTTGCAGGATCCCAGCCCTCCTGCTGGAGCTTTGCTCTGGGACTGCATGTATGATGGAGCAGATTAAAAGAAGGGTTTATGCAGTACCTCTGTAGCCCAATAAACAGAGGAGCATAAAGGAAATAAACCCCTTAAAAGCAAAAGTAACTACTATTATTTAGGCTATACTAATCATGGAATTAAAGAAATGGGTATGGGTATACATTAAGAACTACATGTTGTATGGCAACCCTGTATTAAACTATCACATATAAGTATCAATTAAATGGACTTGGGTGATGTTGCAGCTTGCTGTAGCTACTGTAGTTACTAAACTGCAAGGAAAGAACACAGGACCACAGTCCCTACATGTTAAATTAAACTGTTCTGTTAAATACCTGCAGAGGAGAAGAGCAGTGGTGCTGTCCCACCCCATGGCACCAGCATGGCAGGGCTCAGGCCAGCGCACACCCTGGCAGCACACTCAGGAAGGGACATGTCCCTCGCTCCCAGCCCCACTGCAGGAACACCCAGAACTTGATCAATGGAGATGAGTAATTAAAATGGAATTCTGTCTTCCAGCACAATGTGACAGCTCACACAGAAGAGGAGCATCTGCTACACTGGTGGATGTTTTTCCCTACCTGCAGCAGATGCCAAGCCCACGAGGGCCTGAGCTGTGCATCCTGCCTCCATCCCAACAGTGCCAGGGCTGGGGACATCCTCCTGCTGCTACAGCAACCAACAGCGATGTCCCCCACACCTTCACACCCCCACACACACACCCCAAAATGTGGGCAGGAAGAAAAGGTGGATCATTGCAAACCTTTGATGGAGAGTGCTGGGGAGAGGCATTATTCTGGAATGTCACTGCAATAGTGCCAAAGCCCATTTCTGACAAAAATTCATAGGTGAAATGCCATAAGAAAGGTGATTATTCAATCATCTACTGCGCCCAAAAAACAAAATGCAGCACACCTCTATTCTCACTCAGCCATCTGAGAAACAAGCTGGGATCACTATAAATATTCCCCAGAGACACAACCCTGCATTGGTCACTGATGATGAGTCAGCTCCACTCCATTTTCTGAAAATTTTGTTACTTCTTTTTTTTTTTTTTTTTTTTTGCAAATACCTAAAGACTGAATGACTCAAAGACTTTTCCCCCCTCCAGCAAGAGTTGTTCCCAGCAAGGGCTGTGACAAGGCAGAATTGAGGCAGACGCTGCTGTGGCCCCACAGTGTCACGGACGGGAGGGGAAAGCAGAGACGTGGGGATTTTTAAATGACATTATTCCCCACAAGTAAAAAGCTACATTCTGAGAATAAGCAGAATAAAATGGGAGAAGAAATCCGTTTGGCTGCTTGGCTTGAAGCTTGGGGTTTTGGCACACATCAGAATGAATTTGCCAACTCGCAAGAAGGATCCCGGGGGTGCGGAGGAGCGAGGTTAAAGGGATGTCAGAGCCAAGACGGTGCTAAACCCGAGCAGGTACAGCCACCTTCAACCTTTGCCTCCCGGGAAGGAGCAGAAGGATCCCGCTTGCTGAAGCGCTCGCCAGGAGCCGCACGCCCGCCGTGGCCCAGTGACCTTTCCGCTCCCGTCACGGGGCCAGCGCCCGCTTCACCGGGCTCGGCCTGGGCGCTGCGGCCGCCGGCATCCCGCCATGCGGCGCCGGGACCCTCCCGCGCCCGCCGCCCCGCCACCCGCGATGTCCCGGCCACCCGCGCCTCCCCGCCAGGCCCCCGCGTCGCAACGCCCGGCGTTACGTAAGGACACAGTTTTATCCCCGTT
>VZUI01050843.1:0-35199 GCA_013401135.1 Cettia cetti | reverse complement strand
CCCCTGTCCCTGTCCCTGTCCCTGTCCCTGTCCCTGTCCCTGTCCCTGTCCCTGTCCCTGTCCCATCCCAGCCCTGTCCCTGCCCCAGTACCTTCTGCAGCAGCTCGATCTCCTGCTGTTTGGCGTTGAGGACAGCCAAGGCTTGCTCATGCTCCAGCTCCAGCTGTTGCCGCCGCTCCGCAGCCTCTCGCATGTGCTGTGCCAGGGGACAAGGACAAGGTCAGGGCACAGCAACGGCCCCAGCCGAGCCACGGCAGCTGCCACGGCCAGGCACGCTCGTGTCCCCCCCAGAGAAGCCTCCCTGGCAGCCCTGAGAGGAGAGGCAGGAGGGAAATCCAGGGAAATCCAGGCTCTGGATTCGGGCAGGGCTTGGAAGCGTTCAGCCAAAGAAAACTCAGCACCTGGACACCAACCCAGCACCCAGGGCTCTGGCACTGCCAGGATCCTGCCCCTGGGGCTGCACAGCTGACAGGCCCATCCCTTCAGCAGGGATTCACACGTTCTTAGGGAGCACTGTGCTGAAGAACTGAAGCCTGGGAAACATTCCCTTGGCACTTCCCGGGGTGCCCCGATCTGGGGTGTGCTGCTGTGATTTGCTTTGCAAATGCTGACCCAAAAGAAACAGCTCACCTTTGCTGATCTCTGCCTGCTACCTCCAGAAAATGAGGCAGAACAGGACTGGCTCAGGTGGGGTTGGACAAAAGGGACAAAAGGCTCACTGCAGAGTGCTCAGAGACTGCTTCCAAAGGGAATTTGATGCTAATGACTCAAGGCAATGTGGGAAAGGCTCCTGGGAAGAGCACAAGCTGCACAGTGTCAAGACACCCCTTGCAGATAGAAATCTTTTTCATTACAGGTTCATATTACTCACCCAGCATCACTGGAACTTTCAAACACCACCTCAATAAATGGGACTGAAGAAAGATCTCTTTCTAGATTCTGATCTCCTCCCTGTGAGCCTGGTATTAAAGATTTTTATTTTCCAAATTACATCCTATTCCCATAATAGCCTGAGAACAGAGGCACAATGCCTTATCTGCAGCTCTGAGTTATTACACACAAACCTATTAGAAACCAGCACTTGGGAAAACAAATGCATGGTGAAAATGGACAAGAGCAGCCCAAAATATCATATTGTCTACAAGGGAGAACTTTCTCAAGCACATTTCTAAGCTGTAAAGAGCTGTCACTGCCTGCTCCACACCACCCAGAGCACAGAGGGACAGCCAGGGAGGCTGCAGCTCTCAGCCTGGATGTGTTTGCAAAAGAAGCAGAAATTTCTCCATTTCGCCTCTGCTTGGGATTTATTCATTTTTTGTTTGATTACCAACAACAACAACAAAATGATTTCTCACTTTGTAGGTTTTCACCCTCAGCTCTGGCTTGTTTTCTGGGGCTTTTGTGAGGATTTGATGTTTGCCTGTAGACATTTCTGCACCCTGTACAAAAGTTCACGGGGAATGTTCTCAGTATTTTATAATGACCCAGAAGAATGGCTCTGATTCTCATCTCCCATTTTACCAACTACCCTTCCTCATGATTTAAATTACTGGGGAGGAAAAGTCTCCTGCCAGCCCTGCCCTGGCAGGGCCATGACAGCAGGAGGTGACACCAGGACAGAGGCACAGGGCCCCCAGGGCGCAGGGCTGTGTGCAGCAGGAGCAGATTCCAGCCCCACACGAGGCTCTCATCAGGAGCTTTGTCATCTGTGCTGGCAGATGGGGGAGCAGCAGCACGGCATGAATGGAAATGCTGCCTGCACACATCAGGAAATCAGAGCCCTTCTCCGCCAGAGGCTCATTCAGCACTTCTCCATCTTCCCTCTCTGCTTTGCTGATAGATCCTGAACCTCTCAAAAGAGAAACTGAACTCCTTTTCAGACAGGGAAACTAGGCTGAACGTTTCTCCAAACTTTTTTGCAGTGGCTGGAAAGCTGCAAGGCATTTTCCCAGGCTGCTGCTTTCCCGAGCATGTGAGGACACACACGAGCCACACCATGGGCTGCACCTGCCTGGGCCTGGTCAGGGCTAGGAGGGAGCTGCAGGGCTCCAACCTGCTCCAGGAGCTCTGCCAGCTCTCAGGGGCTCTGCTCAGGGGAGAAAAGCACTGCCATGGAAAGCCAGCACCTCTGAGCCCACCAGGGAATTTCTGTCTCAGTGAAGGAAAGTTTTGGAAGAAGCTCCTCAGCAGAGCAGTGAGAGGAACAGAATGGAAAGGCCACAGCAATAATTTGCAGCCAGTTAGGCTGGCAGACACAGCTCTCTGAAGTAAAATATCTGGGCAGTTTGTTCATGTTCTCGTCCTCTCTTTCTCATTTTGACTTAAATAACTGCACCGTGCAATGTGCACTGCCTGCAAAGGGTCAGGTGAAGGTCTCTGGATGTGCCTGTGCTGTCTGAGACCCCTTCAGCACCTGCTGTGCTCACCCCACGCGTTTGCTCAGACCTGAGGGGGCACTCAGGTTTGCAGTGCACCCCTGGCTGGGCACCAGGAATGATGGATGAGCAGGGGACGTGCTGGGTGATGGAATCAGGATTTACACCCACCTTTAGGACCTGCTCTAAGTTCTCCAGCTTGGCTTGGAGCTGGTGTTTTCCCCTGGCAGCCAAATCTCGTTCTTTGGTCACTCTGAGAAGGGTTTCCTGAAGGTGCTCATAGTCTGATTTTACCTGGAAGAAATAAAATGGGTTATTGCCCAAACTGCAATGGATGGAGGCACAGCCACGCTGACACAAATATTCCTGCACGGTGAAAGTGAGGAAAGGAAAAGGTTGAGAGGAAAGAGGAGCAAAGCACAGAACTCCAAAGGGAATGCTCACTGAGGAAGCTCTGTGTGCCTCACACACAGAACATCTTCCCTCAGCAGGGAGCACAGCCTGGCACCACACTGGAGTCGTGCATAAGTCATGGCAATTTAAACAAATACATTCTGCTGTGCACAAAATGAATGACAATCAAAACATTTCCAAATTCCCTGGGTCTCAGGGGCCTCAGAGATGGGTCTGCTATATAAAGAGGCAGACATCTAACACACACACAGATATATATGTAAAATAAAACTCAAATTTACATTTCCTCTGGACTCTTTTAAGTGCAAACCGACTTCAGAATAAACTCAAATGATCAGCCTCTGTTAACACTTGGAATCAGTGTACCTGCAGCTCAAAAATAAGTATTCTTCTGCAATAAACCCCTTGCTCTCCCTTAAAACACTTGTATACAGATGGTATTTAAAGGATCAGATACTCATAAAATAAGATTTGTTTCATGATTTAATTCACTTGGTCCTATGTTAACCAGGTCAGTAGGATCAAGTCTTTTTGCACATCTTCAGTGACAGTGACTACTTCATAAATAGACACAAAAACCAAGAAAATACATTGAATTTCTTTAGCCTGCCATGGAAAAGTTCTTTCTTTAATTCAGATCAGCTGAAAATTTGATCACCTTCTGAGTTTGAGCTCTGTATGCAAACAGGATTATTACAGCTTGGATCACACCAGAAACTGCCTCTTTTACATTAAGAAAAAATCAAGCAGGAATAAGCCCCTGGGTAAAACCCCCAGTATTATTTTCACATGCTGTTGCCACTCCTCTGCAATGCTTCCAGAAGCTGAGGAAGCAGGAACATTCCTGGGGAGCAGAGCTCCAGCACAGCCAGGGCTGGCAGGGCCTGGCCAGGGAAAGGCAAATCCCCGTGCTCAGGACTCACCCCTGGGCAGAGGTGACAAATTCCCTCCCCTCGCCCTCCCCAGTTCAATCACTGGTTTGGGTTGGGTTTTTTTTTTTTTTAATGTAAGAGCAAAAGGCATTGAGCAGTCTTGGGCATGGATATCTCTGCTGGCCATTTCCCTGTGCAATGTTTTGAAAGCTGATTCAGCCTCTTTATTTCCCTTCTGGCTCCAGTTTGTTAACTTGCAAATTTTGCCATGGACCAAACATCCTAAATGGCTGCAGCCAGCCCTTGCATTCAGCTCTGCAGAAGGGCTCTTTGGAGTGCAGTGGACTAGAAAAAAAGAGAGGAAAAGGGAACAAATCTTGTTTTCCACAAGAACTGATGCAATTATTGTCAACCTCAGGATTTTTATTTTTTTTCTGTGCACAGATTTTTCTTTTCCCTTCCTCTCAGTTCTTCCTAATGAAGGAAACCTATTAAACAGTGGATTTTCAGCATCTATTAACTCCTGCATCTCTCATATTGCTCTGCACTGCTCAGCCCAGGCAGTGTACATTGTTGAGGAATAATGGGCTGGAAAAAGGACACAGTGAGGGATCAGGATCAGTGATGCACTCCTGTTCTTGTCTGGGAGTCTCAGCTCATTTCCTCAGCATCAATGAAATACAATATTTTGAACAAGTTACAAGAAGAGGTTATTTTTGTCAGATTTCCCTGTCTCCAAAACATTTCATACCGAGTGACCACCCTTGGAAATAAGCTTTTCTAAAACTCCCCAGCCGTCATATTCTGAATATTTTTGGGAGCAATGAGCAGGGCTCCCTTCTGCTCTGAGCTTCTCCTGCAGGCAGGGAAGGAGCTCTCAGAGCAAACAGTTCTTGTCAGGCTGCTGGTGGGATTTTGGAAAGAGGTGGATTAGAGGCAGGCAGAACTGCAGGTATTTCACACACCTCAGGATCTTCCCTTGGGGATCCCAGTGTCCCAAACTGGCCAAGCTCAGGAATTCACCAATGGCTCTGATCATTTCTCTGCTTTCTCTCCTGCCAGATCAGCTTTTGAGCAAGGTTTTGATTTTGAGAACTGGAAAGAACAGAACCACATCTACCCAACTCCTTCTGGCAATTCCTGTTGTTACTTCCAGAAACACTGATATCTTTTCACTTCCAGAAGCACTGATATCTTTTCACTTCCAGAAACACTGATATCTTCTCACATTTCTACAGGATCCCCTCACCAGGATTCTCTGCAGATGGTGGGTCCCATGGAATGCTGTGGTGCACACATTTCTATAACCCAGATGGATCATAAAGCTTGATGAGACTATCACTGCCCTTTGCTTTTTCAGACAACATTTGCTCTCAGCTGTGACTCTGATGCTCTCTCCAAGCAGGCTGCCTGAGAGCATCTGGGATATCCACGAACTGGGATTGCTCACGGAGCATCTCAGAACATCAGTGTTCCCAGGGGCAGAAGCAGCTGACCCAGATGGAGTGCACCAGGAACAGCCCTGATTCCGTGGCACAAACAGGGAACATCTTGGGCTGAGATGCCTCTCTGATCATTTCATCAACCCATTTATTTTGCATCCTGTATCTTCCCAGTCACTAACTGGGCCCTGCTTGGAGTCAGTCTGAGGGTCTGGGAGGTGCCCTTGGCTTCCTGAGCACTTCCACAGAGAGCACCCCCTGAACCATCCCCAGCACCCCCTGAACCATCCCCAGCACCCCTGAACCACCCCCATCCCCAGCACCTCTTGTTCTGTAGCAGTGACAAAGCCACTGCTCATTTTTGCACACTGCTTTGCTGAAATTTGGCTCTAGCAGGGAGCCAGGAGGAGCTCGGTGAGCAGCCCCAGCCCTGGTCACCCCAGCCCTGGTCACCCCAGCCTGGTCACCCCAGCCTGGTGACCCCAGCCCTGGTGACCCCAGCCCTGGTGACCCCAGCCTGGTGACCCCAGCCCTGTTCCCAGGCCCCAGGGCCCTGCCAGCCCCTCGCAGAGCTGCCCTGCTGAGGAGCAGCCCTGGGGCAGCACTGTGAGCCCAGAGGATGCTGTGGGGACACCCCTGGCGTGCCTGTGCATCCCACACTGCAGCTCCAGCTGGATGGTGCTCTGGTGACAGCCAGCCCAGTGCCACACTCCCAGGGACACACAGCCCCCCACAGGGACCCACACTGGGTGCTTCTGTCCCCCAGCAGAGCCCCAAAGCCGGCAGAGCCCCAAAGCCAGCAGAGCTGGGCACAAACTCAGCTCTGTCTGGCACACTCAGAGGCTGCCAGCCCCGTACCCAGCCCTCCCAGAGCCCAGGCTCAGCAGGCAGTGGGCAGAAATGAGAGTGCCTCTGTCAGTGCCACACAACACAGCTCACACTCCTGCAGCCCCATTTGCTCAGATGAACTTGGCCTGCTTTTCAGGCCAGCTCTCAAGGGTGAAAAAGAATAAATTAATTTAGGCAGGTTTTCCCCTCCGGGGCTGAGCCCTAACTCTGTCAGAACTCTGCTCCAACCTCCACATCCAAAGCTGCAGAGTTTCACACATTCTGAACAATAAAATGTCACCTCAACTGCACAATCCATCCTCGGCCTCTGTGCGTGGGGTAAAAAACCTCACAAATTCTCTTATGCAAGGAGGAAAACAAAAGGTTTGTCAGCATTCAGGGTACACAACCAGGCCTATAGATTGATAAACGTGTTAAAAGGGAGGCAGCACTCTTATCACAAGGTTCTGGTTGTGCTGGGGCTGCTGTGTGAGATCAGCAGTGCAAACATGCAGAATTGCTGCTCTGTGCCTTTCACGGTGTTTAACGGATGTGAAGAAACAAGTGCCCACAGTCAGAGCCCGGCGTCTGTCAGAGCCCTGTCTGTCTGTCTGTCTGTCCCTGTGCCCTCTGCACAGGTGGCACTGGGGACAGCAGCTGTGCAGTTACCTGGCCATGCTGCAGAGCTCGGGGGCACTGGCTGGCATCCTGCGGGCTCAGGCTCCTCTCCTGCACTGCATCCTTCAGTTCCTCCTCCTGCAACACAAACACAGGGGTTACAGCCCTCAGCTCCCTTACTGCACACCCCATTAAGTGCCCTGGGAAGCCCTGCTTCTGCTCTATTTGGTATTAACAAACTATTAAGAGCAATATGAGGTGCAGAAGCACCAGATTAATTTGCAATTACAGGCAGCTCTGCCATAAACCCCCATGTTTTCAGTAGCTGATCTGATTAAAGATGTGCAAGCAAAGAGAGATGACCTGGCTCCACAGGCCTGCTGCCTACAAAAATAACAATAAAAATCTCCCTGGGGAGGTAACAAAGAGCTTGGGCTTGGCTGCTTCTCCTCACTCAGGGCTGGGAGCAGAAGGAGTCTCAGCTCCCAGAAAATAAAGCAGTTTAGGGGTCCATAAAGCATTCTGAGGGCAGAGGTGTAAACATTCCACACACATGGAATGTATACTCACATCCACACTTTCATATTCCCATGTTCCACCTCCCTTTGAGGGCAGATCTGTTCCTAACATGAGGGAACAGCCCCATTCCACACACACCCAGAGCAGCTCTGTCCTGCAGGGACAGGCCAGCAGAGAAGCAGCAAGTCCCAGGTAAGGGAGCTCAGAGAGCAAGGTGTTAACTGCAGCCTCAGGAACAGATTTTTATGTATTTAGGTGGCAATGTAAGCTGGAAAAAAGAACAGCAAATAAAACTCCAATCTGCAGTCAAAGGTCAGACTGGCAGGGTGGAAATGCTTTATCAGGTCACCAAATCAAAATAGATGGAGCTCAGAAAAAGCCAGCAGCCTCCTCTGCACTTGTGACTGTTTTGTTTTTGCACAAGTTCCCAAAGGTAGCTGTTGGAGATTATACCTTAAATTCAGTTCCTGATGGAAGCTGCCATCAGTCTGTAACCTTTCCGTGTCTGCTGAAAACAGTTTGCTTTTGCCAAAAACTACATTAAGGTGGGCAACACTTGGCCTGGTTCTCAGTGATTAGAAATAATTTATGATTTTGCATCACTAAACCTACACTATCAGCAGATTTCTCTGCTAATTCTGCTGAGGCCTAAAGAAAAACTGTTCAAGCAATGCTTTATCACAGCTTGTCTTTAAGATTCTCAGTATGGAAAAAATGTGAGTTGACAATTTTTGATTTAACAATGTAAGCCCTAAAAGCAGAATTTCAAGATTATGATATGAATGTTTTTCATATTATTGAAACCAAAGTTTTAAGCATACCTTCCTTAAAGCAATTTCAAAACTTTCTGCATGCAAGATATTCATGTTTTGAAGAGAAAACCAACCTTTCTGATGAAGAAAATATTTTAAACTGTTTATCTGAATTGTTTCCTAAGCCTCCTGCCTGAGCACCAGAACAAGTGAGGTTTTACAGATTTCTGCCCAAAGCCTCCTTGGCTGACATCTCAGCAGGGGTGACATCCACACCTGCCTGAAAGGAGCCCCTGGGTTCAGAATTGTCAGCTGGGCAGGGAGTGTCAGCACGTGAGTAACTCCTACAGAAACCTGGGGACATGCTGCCACCAGCCTGGGGACATGCTGCCACCAGCCCTGCTGCCACCAGCCTGGGGACAATGCTGCCACCAGCCCTGCTGCCACCAGCCTGGGGACAATGCTGCCACCAGCCTGGGGACATGCTGCCACCAGCCCTGCTGCTACCAGCCTGGGGACATGCTGCCACCAGCCCTGCTGCCACCAGCCTGGGGACAATGCTGCCACCAGCCTGGGGACGTGCTGCCACCAGCCTGGGGATGTGCTGGCACCAGCCTGGGGACGTGCTGGCAGGTGCTGCTTGCCTCCAGCCCTCCTGTCAGTGCCAGGGATTCTCCACTCCTGCTTCCCCCACTGCCAGCTTAGCAACTCCTCCAATTCTAATGGGAATTATTTATTATAATAATTATTAATAACAATAAATAATAATACTAATAATTAGAATTAATAATTATTTATGTCACTCTTGGTATTAATAAGTAATAATGCCACTTATTGCCTGGACCTGAGAGGAAATTTTGTGGGATTTCACATTTCATTTTGGAGCTTGGCATGACTGAGGCTGTTAAACGTCCTGGCAACAAAGCAGTACCAGTCCAAAAAACAAACCTGTGGGAAGCACTACCATGCACTCCTCCCTCATCCTTCCTAGTTTTTACTGAAATAGCTTTAGATACAGATTTAATGGGAGTTTTGTCCTTTTTCTCCGTGGTGCCCTCTCCCCTTTCTCGTTTATTCACTGGTGGGCTCATCCTGGCAGGGGCAGGCAGAGTGCAGGCTGGAATTCACCAGCCACGAGCCCCAGGAGGGGAAAGGCAAATGCTGGCCCAGGTGAGCAGGCTGAGGTGCAAGGGCAAAGGGAGCAGCACCTCGTGAATCCCAGAGGCCTCTTGCCATCTGCACAGGCCTGGCTCTGGGCTCAGCTGCACAGTCTGGCACCCCTGCTCGTGATGCTCAATAAATGCTCACTGAAAAAAAGCTCACTAAAAAAAATGCTCACTAAAAGAAAAGTTCTCTGTGTTCACTAAGTTCTCAATGCTCACTAAAAAAAAAAAAAGCACCAAGGGCTTGAAGCAATCTAAGCACTAGGCTTGTGTGAATCCAAAAATTTTGCAGATACTTGAATGTGGAACACTAACTGTAAGAAAATAAGCCATAGAAGCTGCTTGTAGAACGATTTCACTTTCCCCAGGAAGAAACCTGAGAGTGCAGTCCCAGACCAGCATCAGAGAGCCCCAGGACAAACCAACCCCAGTTTTTCCAGGGGCTGCAGGCAGAACCTGCTCAGAGCCTGCCTTTCCCTGCTGCAGCTCTTCCCCAGCCGGGCACAAGCAGCACAAGCCACATCCCAATTCCCCGTGTGTGACACCTCAGCAGGGCCACGGGCAGCAGAGAGCATCTGAACTGTCCTGGGCATGGCATGCAGAGCTCCAGCCAGCAGGGACAACTCCTGCAGGATGCAGGGGATGCCCCAGGCAGGAGCTTTGAGCTAAGGAAACAACACCCAGCACGATCCTTTCAGAATCTGCAGAGCAAACCCACTCAGAAAATGGACAGCCCTCCCAAATGCTCTCCAGCAGTGCTGGGTTTTGGGGGTGCCCTGCACAGATTTCAAGGCTCACACACCAGCACAAACTTCACAGGACATGAGACAATTAATACAGAAACAGCTGTAATTAAATATGAGAGACATTACAAATCAATTGTGTTACCTTATAGATAAGTTACATCTTTCAAAGTGCAGAAATGAAGGCATGAATGTGTGCTCCCAGCAGAGCAAATGTAAAAATTCCCCTGTGGACGTGAGGAGTGACTAAAAAAACCCCAGCAGGAGCATGGCTTGGTAGATTTAATACAACCTGACACCACTGTCTGGGTAACGAGGTTCTACACTGCCTGCAGAAAGGCATCTGTTGCCCTGTGTGCTCATTTGCTCAGCCATCAATTATTTTTGTTTAAAACAAATCTTGTACACTATTCCTTTATTTGCAGCTCTTTCTCTTTGAGCTGCTTGCTGGCAGTAACCTGGCAGGGCTGCACTGGAACATTCTGGCTCCATCCCTGGGAGAGTTCTCTCTTTGGTGGTGCACAAACAGAATTCATCCAGGAGCAAAGGGGAAACCTGCAGGCTGCAGGTTCCTAAAAAGAAGAAAATTAAGAATCTTTCTGATCTTTTCTCATGCATTTTGGCCCTGTAAATGACTCACTTCAAAGGTCAGCTCCATCACCCCCAGCTCATTTTTCATTTCTTGCAGGAGCTGGATTTTAAAGGCAAAGCTGACTCATCCTCCATAATGAACTAAAGAACCTCCCTGTGGCCAAGAGAGAGGCACAGCCTGTACAACAAACTGCCTTTGAACCTTCCTGAGCTGAGCTCTGCAATCTGCAATACCTGGAAAATGCAAGGAAAACCCAGCCTGTGCTGCTGACTGTGAGCAGCAGCAGCAGCCCTGGGCAGAGAGGAGCCTGAGCAGGAGAGGGAAATGGCTCTCAGGAGAGGAAAATGGCTTTTAGGAAAGGGAAATGGCTTTTAGGAAAGGGAAATGGCTCTTGGGAGAGGGAAATGGCTCTCAGGAAATAGGAATGGCTCTCAGGAAATAGGAATGGCTCTCAGGAGACAGGAATGGCTCTCAGGAAATAGGAATGGCTCTCAGGAAGGAATGGCTCTCAGGAAATAGGAATGGCTCTCAGGAGACAGGAATGGCTCTCAGGAAATAGGAATGGCTCTCAGGAAATAGGAATGGCTCTCAGGAGACAGGAATGGCTCTCAGGAGACAGGAATGGCTCTCAGGAGACAGGAATGGCTCTCAGGAGAGCTGCTGCTGCTGCTCTGCCCCTGCCAGCCCAGGCCCTGCCTCCTCCCCTGCCTCCTCCCCTGCTGATGCACAGCAGGATGAAGGGGCCAAGGCAGATGCTGAATGTCCCTGCCTGTCCCAAGGAGGGGACAGGTCTGTGCAGCACTGCCTGCCACAGGTACCAACTTCCACCGTCAGAAAGCTGCACTCAGATTAAATTACACTTTATAAATTAGTGGAAAACTATTACATACAATGAAAAATAAACAAACAAGATATTCTTACTTTTTTGAGGTGTTTTACTATTTCCACTCGATCCTTCCTCTCAATTGCCATGGTGAAGCACATGTTAGCAAGCAGCACAGGAAAGTAGCTGGACATTTTCTGATGTTAACACTTAAAAACTAAAGAATTCTTACAGAGAAACTAACAGCCATGAGTGTTTTCCACCAGCACTTTCAAGGTAAAGGAGAGCTCCTCAGAAATGCTTGCATTTTAAATAAAATCACTCCACAATTGGATTTCCTTCGCTTTAAAAATAGGACCTTTTCCGTGCAAATTATACTCTGTTCTAACAAAGGAAAACAAATGCAGCTTTACCCCTCTAATCAGCAGGCTGAATTTAGCATAAGAAACACTACATAAAAATAGCACTTCTTAAAAAGCACTGCTAAATAAGGGACACAGGAGCTGCAGCAGCTTCCTGGCCTTGGAAATCACCAAGTGCTGGCACCATGGCAACGGGGAGCAGATGTTATGGAGGAAACACAAACAATTCCTGCTCGCTGTTATTCTCACTCAATAAAACCCTGAAGATAATAAACCTTGCATGGCCAGCTCAGCTCATCCCCACTCTTTTTGCCCATTTCTCTGCAGCATCTCCTCCATCACAGGCCAGGTGAAGCACCTGAGCCACCTGAGCTGTGGGAGATTCCCCAGGTTTATATTCCCATGTTCCACCTCCCTTTGAGGGCAGATCTGTTCCTAACATGAGGGAACAGCCCCATTCCACACACACCCAGAGCAGCTCTGTCCTGCAGGGACAGGCCAGCAGAGAAGCAGCAAGTCCCAGGTAAGGGAGCTCAGAGAGCAAGGTGTTAACTGCAGCCTCAGGAACAGATTTTTATGTATTTAGGTGGCAATGTAAGCTGGAAAAAAGAACAGCAAATAAAACTCCAATCTGCAGTCAAAGGTCAGACTGGCAGGGTGGAAATGCTTTATCAGGTCACCAAATCAAAATAGATGGAGCTCAGGGAAAATGAACCGAGTTTGATTTGCTGCTGCCTGACCAGGCCATCACTCAGGGCTGCTCAGCACAGCCTCCACCTTATTCTCTTCACATTTTTTCACTCCTCTGTCTTACTTTTCATTTCTTCACTTTTCCATCTAGTGTTCTTCACCTATGGCACGCAGTATAAACATGGCCAGACCCTCTCAGCTTCCTTAAAAATGAAAATGGGAGAAGAGATAACTTTATCTATGTCCAGGTGCAGTGGATTTGTGACAGTTTCCACACAGGAGTGAATAACAGCAGCAGCTCCAGCTGCAGCTCCCTGCAATAAGCACCAAAGGTGCAAGTTCTCCTCAAGACGTTACTCTGGGATTTTACACCTCCCCTGGCTGAAGGAAGGGCAGAATCACACAGTTCATCAATTGGATTTGTGGGCTGAAGCAAAATCAGCATTTCTTCAGGGCCTTTCCTTGCAATTATTTTTACACCCAACACATCAAAATAATCTGAATTACAGGGGGTCTGATTCTCCTTTACCACAGCACAGCCCCGCTGCCTCCAGGGACAAATTGTACCCAAGGGAAGGGAAAATATTCCCTGCTGAGGGAGAAAGGAATGACCATCCCTGCTCTGGTGGAGAGGCACAAAGGCAACACTGAGTGGCTTAAACATTAACCCCTCTGCAAGCTGCTGTGGGGCTGGCACGGTCTGATATTCCCTGAACAAGTATTGTCTTTTCATCTTGCCTTCATCCCTCACACCTTTTGTTTCACAGCTCCAATTGACAGGAAATTGTTTTTTACCTTGAGCCCAAAGGATGAGCTAAAGATCTAATTCAGTTCTGCAGGTCAAACCAAATATTTTAAGATAATTCAAATGCAGAGCTTGGTTTTAGAGGTTCCTGCACATGCAGGATTTTCCCCTCACACCAAGTGATAGCTCATTAGAAACTTCTCACCCACATTTTCCACTCACTTCAACTCCCCTGGAGGCAGAACAAAGGAAAAGCACCAGCTGAGGAGCTCCAGCAGAGCTGTGACCAGCTGCAGGGCTGCAGGGGCTGCAGCAGGAGCATCCTCTGAGGAATCACCCGCGGGACACCGGGGGCTGCATCTGCTGAGCCGCACACGGGCGTGGGCGGGCAGCCCGGGAGCCGGGGATGTCCCCAGGGGTCACCTGCAGGTCCCCCTGACCCTCCCTAAGGCAGGGAGAGCAGCACCGGGAGCTGGGGATGTCCCCAGGTGTCCCCCTGTGTGTCTGATGAGTGTCACCAGCGTGTCCCCATCCCGGGCAGCTCTGATGAGTGTCACCAGCGTGTCCCCATCCCGGGCAGCTCTGATGAGTGTCACTAAGGTGTCCCCATCCCGGGCAGCTCTGATGAGTGTCACTAAGGTGTCCCCATCCCGGGCAGCTCTGATGAGTGTCACCAGCGTGTCCCCATCCCGGGCAGCTCTGATGAGTGTCACCAGCGTGTCCCCATCCCGGGCAGCTCTGATGAGTGTCACTAAGGTGTCCCCATCCCGGGCAGCTCTGATGAGTGTCACTAAGGTGTCCCCATCCCGGGCAGCTCTGATGAGTGTCACCAGCGTGTCCCCATCCCGGGCAGCTCTGATGAGTGTCACCAGCGTGTCCCCATCCCGGGCAGCTCCTCCCACGGACACGTCTCCGTTTTTGTCCCCAGGCTCGCAGGAGCCGTTCCTCGCCGCTCTCCAGGCGTTTCGGGCAATTAAAGCCTCTCTCCAAAAGCTTTTCCTTTCGCTCACGCCCCAGAGCAGGGAGCGGCAAAGAAGATCCGCGGTTGTCATGGGAACCCCGTGCCCCGGCAGGTGACAAATTCCGTCTGCTGGCACTAAGACAGGATGAAATGTTCTGAACCCAAGCACGACATCGACCACGGCTCAAAAAGCTTCGTGATGGTTTCAAAGATTGGCAGAGTCTTTAGCAAGAAATGTAGAGATGCAAATGTTAAAAACCCTCACGTGAACTCTGGTGGCATCAGTGATTATTCAGCTGTCTCAGAGTAATTTTATTAGGCAGAAACTTACATTAATATATTTCACATTTTTGGAAAACTCTACGAAAAGTTTAGCCCAATTTTTAGAAGTTATAAGTGACTTGAAAACACAAGATAATTTTTCATTTCGAGACAGACATGAGAAAAATATGCTGAATAATTTTAAGGATTAGGTGCCAGAAGCATCACTCAAAACCAGCTTTTCATGCTCCAAAAATTCTGTTTTCAGAGCAGATAATATTACAGCCTTCAAGTAAGACTGCACAATCCATTTTTCATCTTCTGCTAAGCTAAGGAGGCACACAGAAACACTGAACAAATTTATGAGGGAAGCAAAGTATTTGATTTCCCCACATGCTTTTTAAGGAAAGCTGTACAGAACCTTACATTGGTCCTGCCATGGCTCAACCAAAGCTGCCTTAACTAAAATTACCTGGAATGAGGGCCCACCTCAGAATGCCTCACTGCCACTTAAACTGGGTGGGGGGGGAGTTGATGATTTTGGATTCTTCTGCTGGTTGCAAACATCCCTGAAAAGCTGGGCAAGAAACCAGCAGAGAACTCTTTGGAAAAGTGTCTTAAATCCCATCTCCATCCCCCCAGGAGCTCAGCTCCATCCCCTGGGGAGTTCAGCTCCATCCCCTGGGGAGTTCAGCTCCATCCCCTGGGGAGTTCAGCTCCATCCCTGTCGGGAGTTCAGCTCCATCCCTGTCGGGAGTTCAGCTCCATCCCCCAGGAGTTCACTCCATCCCCTGGGGAGTTCAGCTCCATCCCTGTCGGGAGTTCAGCTCCATCCCCCCTCCATCCCCTGGCTCTGACCCCGGCCCTGCCCCGGGAGGCTCCGGCACCACGAGAGGAGGCAAAGCTCATTAAAGGGCTCATTTGTAGAGGTTTGATTAATATTATTTATAAGCGAAGGCTGGGTAGCCGTGCTCAGCTCCTTGCTGCCTGCAGTACCTGAGGCAGGGAAGCTTTCTGTGGTCTTTAGTATCAGTAAATATTTACGTTCTGCTTTGTTCTTTCAGTAATTAACTGCTGCGGGCTCAACAGGAAGATTTAAGCTCTACTCTGTGTCCCTGAATTAGACCAGGACATTCAGGCCATTAAGGCATTTGTATTCATCTAAATAAGTGAAGTTCAGTCCCAGTTGTTTCCAAGATAAAAACCTGGCACATTAAGGAAGCACAGAGTTCATGGGTTTGCTGCTTGCCCATTTTTCAAATGAGATGTTTAAAACAGGCAGAGACTGCAAAAGATTTTGCCCCCTGACACTCAGAACAACCTGAGCAGTAGGAAATTCAATTTCATTTTGCCTGTAAATATCAGCACGCATCACTCACACCCTGAATATGGCCTTCACAATCTCTCTCTCACTGTCACGTTGTGTAAAACTCACATTGGTTTGCGTCCTCCTTAAAAACGTTCACAATCTTTGCTGTGATTTTTACATTTCCTGCTATTTAACCACAAGATTTATAATTAAAACATAAACAACCCGACACCAGCTGCTAAGTCTGAAGGCCATTAGGGCAAGCAAGCGGGGTCAGAGCACAGAACAATTTCTGTCCAAAACACCAGCTGAGCAGCAAAGAGCTGTGCTTGAGGAGAGAAATGGAAAGGGGAGGAATGATGGTGCAAAACCCCTTTGATTTGTGAACTGACTGAAAAATTAATAAAGGAGAAATAAACCCCAGAGCTAACCAACAACAGAGGAGAGTGAAAAGCAGCCAGCAGGAAGGGGAGCTCCGGCTGCCCTGTTCACATGCACCCAAGAAAACTCTTCAGCTGCTAAAGAGAAAAGTTCTTCCACAATCTGATGTGATTTCTTTAATCCACGTGCAGAAGAAAGAACCCGAGACAGAGGCAACCCCAGCACACAGCCCCAGGCCTGCCCTGGCACACAAGCCCCAGATGTTCCAGCTGTGCCAGGGCAGCTGTGCCAGCACCGCCCCACTTCATTCTGAGCACAGCAGCCAGAGGTGGAGTGCCTGCCCCCAGAAAAAGGAATTGTGGACAATTCCTGCCCCCAGAAAAGGGAATTGTGGACAGGGGAGCTGCCACAGGTGTGCCAAACTGCACCCGCAGCAGTGGGTGAGGCACTACCGTCACAAGAGGGGTGCAGACACCACAGCAGAGTCGGAGCCAGAAAAGGAGGAAGTTTCATTTTCACTTTCAGTTTCTATAGACTTCCAGGAATGAGACCACATTGGAAGACTGAGGTTCCACCTCTTCAATTCCACGGGTCTGAGAAAGTGTCCGTCAATTGTCCCTCCTAAAGAGAGGAATGTAAACAATGCAGGCAGTCACAGAAACATTGCTTTGTTTACATGAAAACCCGTGAGGAACTGACTCCAAAATATGTGAGCTGCAGAAGGCTTGGCAGGAATGCCAAGAGAACGGGGGGACACGTGGGGCCCTCTCAGGGAGCCCAAACCCAGCCCCGGGGGAAGAGCAGCCTGCACTGGAGCGTTCTGTGCAGAACCAGCAGCAGTGGAGGTGCAACCCCCTCCCAGGGGAAATGCAGCCTGCACTGGAGCGTTCTGTGCAGAACCAGCAGCAGCTGAGGTGTAACCCCCTCGCAGGGGAAATGCAGCCTGCACTGGAGCGTTCTGTGCAGAACCAGCAGCAGCTGAGGTGTCAAACCCCTCCCAGGGGAAATGCAGCCTGCACTGCAGCGTTCTGTGCAGAACCAGCAGCAGCTGAGGTGTAACCCCCTCCAGGCAGAGCCAGCCCGCCGCTGCCCGCACGGTGGGACTCAGGGGATCTCCCCGAACTCCTCGGGGTGCGATGCCGCAGCCAGCACTGATTTACCCTTGGCCGCGGCGGCAGGGAGAGGGCTCTGATCCTCCCAGATCTGATTTCCCTCCTCAGCCATCCTCCCCTCCAGCAGTGCTCTGCTGTTGTTCTGTTTGCTGAGCTCCCAGCAATTAACAGCAAATTGAATTCTACGGAGGAGCTGTGCAGCCTCTTTCCCCCACGCCTGATTTAATCGCATTTTCCTCTCCTCCAATTTATGCTACATTTACCCGTGGAAATTATTTCTAAGATTGATTTCTGGTGATAATACTTATCACAGTTCAGAGGATTATTCTTCCTGCCTATTTTTGGCCAATTCTCAAAGAAAAGATTTGATCTGGAACAACTTTGTGAAGACCAAAAGTGATATTTAAACAAAAGATAATTTTCTTTCCCTTCTGCTTCCCCTTTACAGCACTACACCCAGCCTGTGGCAGGAGACACAAAGTCCTCTCTGATTTCCTCCTTTCACAAATAATGCCAGCAAATGGTGGAGAGTGGAGAGAAGAACCAGAAATAAACCAGTATTACTCATTTGATTTAGATGTACAATAAATTATTTTCCTTATGGACAAACCCACAGGTAAAGACATTCTTCTACAGTTTTCAAGTGTTCTGAAATTCTTTTAAGAAAGAAAATGATTATTTATTGGTGCTACGTCATGAACATAACCTTCTTTTTTTAAAAAAGTCTCCATAAAAAATTATCACTTTTTAAAGCCCTATGCTTCAAATTGTTTGAAGTATGATGGGAGATTATCTGCTTAATCCATTTCTTTCACTTGGGCATTTCAGATTTCATGCAGCTATGCAAAGTTAGCTCTGCTTGGCAGACCTGTGAAGCTCCTCACAAGCAGGAAAGGAATCAGGAGGAAAAAATACAGAAAAAATACAAAAAAAACCACCCAGAAAAATACAAAAAAATACAGAAAAAAATACAGAAAAAAAATACAGAAAAAATGCAGAAAAAATACAGAAAAAATACAGAAAAAATACAGAAAAAATACAGAAAAAAAATTAAAGAAAAAATGCAGAAAAAACACAGAAAAAATACAGAAAAAATACAGAAAAAATACAGAATGGGTGGTTTAAACAAAGGAAAAGTGCAGTGGAATTGAGGTACTGGGGAGCAACCCTGAGCTCCATCCCCCTCTGAGGCTGGACCTCGGGGAGCCCCCTGCCCTCCCCCTGCCCCCTGCAGTCACCGCCTCCCTCCCAGCAGGGCTGGTTCCAATCCTCGCCGAAGCTCCGCGGGATGAGGAGCCTGGCACAAACCCTGGGCACCCAGGGGATGCTGGCTCTGCCCAGAGCAGATGAAGCTGCTGCCAGAGCTCTGTGTCTGTGCCTGAGCCCCAAAGCGAGCCTCGGCTCTGCTGCTCGCGGAGTTCTGCAGGGCTGGGTCCCTGAGCGGGCTGAGCACACAATCACCCGAAGCGCTCCTCTCTCTGAGGCCGCCTGGCTGGAGCTGCTGCTGCCGCTCAGCTCAGCCTCTCAGTGCTGGCTGAGCCTCAGGGAGGGAATCAGGAGCAGTTTAAATTAGGAGCACTTTTAAATTAGGGGCAGGTTTAAATTAGGAGCACTTTTAAATTAGGGGCAGGTTTAAATTAGGAGCACTTTTAAATTAGGGGCAGGTTTGAAATAAAAGGATTTGAAATTAGGAGCAGTTTTAAATTAAAAGCATTTTAAATTCAGAGCAGCTTTCCCTGGGGCTCCCCCGTGCCCCCAGTGGGTGCCCTGGTGTGCCTGTGCAGGGCAGGGTGGGCTCTGATGTCCTGCACCCCGCAGCTCTGCCATGGAAACCCCTGCCCTGCTCCCCAGACAGGCTGGAGGGTAATCCAAGTTTTGAACATTTTCTCCCTGCCAAATTGTCAAATGCATTATTTCTCCTTGTGTGCAAAATGTGTGCCCAATGTTGCTCAAATGCCAAAACTTGTCTAATCCTGCAATAATGTAGTAGAGAATAATTTCTAAATTTAGGCAGTAATTGCTTTGCTGTCCAGTGAAACATACACAAAAAAAAAAAAAAAATTCCTCTAGGCAAGTCCTCATTTTAAACACCAATTCAGACTTCAGTGAATACAAGCACTAAACCTTTGGAAGAATGAAGCTGTGCAATTCCATTGTTGCTGTTTTGTGCTTTTTTGCTGTTTCACAACACAATCCAAACAACAGCCAGTGCTCAGATGTCACCCAACACACGCTGACAAAGTGCTTGGCAAGTGAAACCACTGCGTCCTCCTGGGAAATGTTTCTTTGTGTGGAGGACTCCGGCTCTCCCAGCTGTGTTTTTATCAGAATCCCCAACAAACCCCTGACATTTGGAGCTCCTTTGTGCAAAAGAAAGGCAGGAAAGGTTCTGGTCTCAGCTCCAGTCTGCCTGGCCCTGGAGCACTTCCTTGGCAGCTGGATCTGGGGAGCACCAAGGCTTTGGTTTCAGGAATTCCAGAGGACCGAATTCCCAGCTGCTAAAGGCTGCAAGAGGCTGGGGAGAAGGGCCAGGCAAAGAAGCTGGCACAGAGCAGTTAGCTCCAGCTGCAGCAACTCTCCTGAGAGCCCCAGAGGAGGGTTCCAAACCCCAGGCAGGGAATTGTGTCATTCCTGCCTTGGAGCCATGGTCTGCAGCACCCAGCACGGCAGGGCTGAGCCCCACGTGTTGTGGCTGTGTTTGATATCCTGTGAATTACTACAGGAATGGATTGCAGTGAGTTACTGCAGAGTAAAACGAGGCACTGCCCAGAGCTCAGTCCTGAGGGAAAGAGGAAAGGTCCATCCTTGCTCTTGGCATTTTAACTTCACCTGCACCCTCAGAAAGGAGAATGTCTTTAAAACCCCCTGTATTCCAAACGCCAGAGGATGCTGATGGATTTTTGAAGACTGAGTAAAAGAGGGCCCAAACTCCCCAATTCAGTGTGCTACAAAATCTCTCAGGTTTTCAAAAGCATGAGCAGAGGAACCAGTGCTGGTACACTGCTGTAAGCCAGCACTGACCGCTCCCAGAGCTGTGAAGAAAGGTGAGTTAATGTGGCCAAACTTTCCCTGGTCTTTAATCAGCAGCTCCTCCAAAGAACAGGCAGTGCAGGGGGCTTTTCCTGTTGCTCTGGAAATCTTCACTCCAGCACACAGGGACAGGCAGAACCACGGGCACAGAGCAGCTCCTCTTTGCAACTGGGGGAGCTAAGAGAACAGCCTGCTAAAAATAATTTGTTTTGTTCAGCAGTGGCTTTTGTCATTATCCCTTTCTGTGGTGCTGCAGGCTGTGGGGAAGGCTAATTCTCCCTCACAGGTCTCTGCATGTGTGCTAACAGCTGAGCCAGGCTCTGATTTTCAGCCTGCTCAGGAACCAGAGGAGGCATTTACAGGGTGGGAGACATTGATGCCACTTGAATCAAACCTCCTCGAGACTCTTCTATTGCCGTACTCGAAAGAAAAGATTCAAAACAGGAATTGTGGGGGAAGAAAATGGGAGAGGAAAACATTAAAGCTGTTATTGACTGGCAGAAAGAACCTCCCTGCTTTTGATGCTTGCAGCCGAAGAACCTGAGCAGGGTTTGCCCCTGGCCCCCCAGGGAGGATCTGCACCAGGACCTGCACAGGATCTGCACCAGGACCTGCACAGGACCTGCACAGGATCTGCACCAGGACCTGCACCAGGACCTGCACAGGATCTGCACCAGGACCTGCAGTGGAACCTGCACAGGATCTGCACCAGGACCTGCACAGGACCTGCAGTGGAACCTGCACAGGATCTGCACCAGGATCTGCACCAGGACCTGCAGTGGAACCTGCACAGGATCTGCACCAGGACCTGCACCAAGACCTGCAGTGGAACCTGCACAGGATCTGCACCAGGACCTGCACAGGACCTGCAGTGGAACCTGCAGCTGCTGGGTGACATCCCAGCCCTGCAGAGCTGCAGCAGAGCCTGCAGCAGAGCCTGCAGCAGAGCCTGCAGCAGAGCCTGCAGCAGAGCTGCCCCAGCTGCCTCCTGCTGCCCCCGAGGTGCTGGGCACCCCAGGCTGCAGAGGACGGGGCTGGTGGGGGCGGGCAGCAGCTGCCAGCTCCCAGGGGCTCCCAGCAGCCCCAGACCCCCCGGAGCCTGGGAATGCTCCTGGCACCTCATTCATTGCATTATTCTGTTCCTCCCCGTCCCACCGGCACTCTGCAGCTGGGGAGCTCCTCCCTTTGGCATAAATTTACTTTTTGTACCACGAGTCCATGAACTGAGGGCTCCCAAAAATCATGTCTACTTTTTGCAATACACAAGAAAAATTCAGACCCTTAAATACATTTTCCAACAGCTCAGAATGTTCTTCACATTACTATTCAACCTGAAACAGTCATTTTGAATTTGCCCAAAATAAAAATTTGAAAAAACATCTGATTTTCTTCAAAGCCATTCTCATACTTCGGTATTGATCACTGTACATTTCTTACTTTAAATAAATTAGAAGAGTATAAACCTGAATCTGCAAATCAGATCTGGCACTGCACTCAAACATCAGCAAATTTCACTAAATACATTGCCAATTTCAGTGACTAAACACTTCCTTTGATTTTTTAATATTTTTTTTTAGCTCTAACTCCTCCTTCTGACAAGAATTCACAGAAAAATCTGACATTATTACCAAATTATGATTTCTGTGAGAGGAACTTCAGTCCAAAACCACTTACTGGGCTATAGCATGGACAGCTTTCCCATGCACGTCCAGGACAGGCAAGATTGAAGTCCTGAGTTGCAAACTATACATTTTTTATGGAGAAAAAGAGGAATAGATTCTCTTGTGAATACATTTTGGTGAGTCTTCTTTATCTTTTGCTTACTCCCAACTTCATAACCTTGGTTTGCATTTCAGAATCTGACAGGAGCAGGGCTTATTCCAACTAAACCAAATTACAGGTATTAATTAATGGCTCGTGCTTGTTTGCCAGCTCCTGCAAGCAGAAGGGTAGCTAGAAATGTATTTACAGCAAAATTTAATTACCCATTTTCAAGCCACTGGCCTCCTGGCAAAAGTCTCCCAATGTAGCGCAGGGTAGGACTTGGATGAAGAATTAATTTACTGTCAGGAGTGATCTGCAGGGTAACAGCTTAATCGAGTTTGCAGAAACGGGCTGGGAGCTCTGGAGCCAGCGCTGCTCGGGCAGGCGGGTCCCAGCCTCCGCGACTCCGTCAGCAGCCCCGGGATGGGCTCGGGAACCGCCCGGGGCTGGCTCGGGAACTGTCCCGGGATGGGCTCGGGAACTGTCCCGGGATGGGCTCGGGAACTGTCCCGGGGCTGGCTCGGGAAATGTGACATCAGCCTCGTTACAGGGTGGGACGATTGAGAGATGGCAACAGCTGAAACCTGCCAGCAGCAGCCGAACATCTCCTTGGTGCAGGGCATTTTAAAGTTTCCCAGCAATGGCACTTTGCTAAAGCTCACAGACAATTGTTCCACCAATCACTGAGAGCACACGGACACTCAAACAATTGTGTGCTTTCTATTAACGATGCGTGACATTCCATTGGTAAGCTTAAAACTTTCTGCTATCTCACTAAGCATGTTTTTCTGCAGCCTTAAAGTCCATTCTAACCAAACCTGAAACTCAAATTCCTGTTTCATGCCTTGCTGGCTGTACTATTGTCACTCTCCCCACTTTCAGGCTTTGCAGCTGCAGCTAGCTCTAAATCCTTCTGCTCTTTCTGTTTCTGGCTCCTGCTTTCTCAGCTTTCTGAAATCCTCCTTTACCTTCAGCGTTTCCCTCCCGCTGTCAGTGCAGGTGCTGGGCTGTCCCTGCCCGGGGGTGGTGGCAGTGACAGCAGGGCTGGCCCGGCTGCTGCAGCCCCTGACCATCACCTCCCTGGCACCCTCAGAGTCTCAGCAGACAACCTGGGGCAGCAGCTCCTGCTTCCCCGCTCCTCTTCCTCGCAGCAGACAGCCCCGGTGGAGCCGGCGGCCCCGGAGCCCCCCTGCACAGCCCAGCTCCCGGGGGCGAGCTGCTTCCTTCCCTGGCAGCTCCTTCTCCACCACTCCGTGCCCAGGGCTGGCTCCTCGGCTGCACTGCTGCCACTGGGGAATCTTTATCTGGTTTATTTTTGATCCCATCACAACAGGAAACTGGATGTTTTCAGACCTCAGCTTTCCCTGGACATTCACCTAAGTTTTTAGACTGTCAGCTGTTTGAGCACGCCTTCCACTCTCTCACACGAAGCTCCAGGCAGTGGCGGGCTCAGCTCCTCCCTCTGTGCACCCAGAACAGGATTTTCTCCTGTGCAGGCATCGTTCCCTTCCCACCCTGGATCCCTGCCCAGGGTGAGCCGTGGGGAGCAGCACAGCAGAGCCCACCCCCAGCTCAAGTGGGAAGCCAGGCTGCAGCCCTGGAAATGCCAAGGCACAGAAAAAGCAGGCTTGTCCCAATTTCTTCATGTTATTTTGGTATCCTTTAGGAAAAAACCCAACAACACGTAACTCATTAATTATAACCTTTCAAAAGTGTTTTCCTCTCCCCCAAACTGCTAAAATTTAGCAGAGATGCAGCCAAAGTTCTAATAGAACTATTTTTAGCTTTTGTCATGCAGAGAACATCATGAAGTAGGTCTCATCCTTCTATTAATGCAAATGTATTTAAGCAGTCAGGGCAGGAAACTTTAAAATATGCTAATGACAGTTCCTTTGGACTGCAGCTCTGATGTCTGTGCTGCTGTGCACACACCACAGACAGGCCAAGCGAGGGGAGCAGCAGCATTTAAAGTGTCAGCAGGTATTCACAGCTCCATAAAGTGGCAGCCACATGCAGATTCCATTGGCACATTTTTATATTTCACTAATTTCCACACCCAACAGCCCTCTAATGCATGCTGGTCTTGTTTCCTGGTGTCTGAGCCATTGCCAGGGCTGTTAAAAATGGAAATGCTTTCCACGGTCACATGCACTGGTTTTCTTCTGAAAGTGGCTCAGTGCTGATGAAAGGGACCAGATTGGAGTTCCCTGCTAATCCACAAGGAAAACAAGGCTCTGGCAGGGCAGCTCAGAGCTTCCCCCGGTGCATCTCCCCTTAAATCCCCAGAGAAAAGCTGCAAACAGCACCAGGCACATCTCACATCCCTCGGCCCAGCCCGACCCTGCTGCTCCTGCCCCTGCCTTGTGCTTGTTCTTAGGGAGCAGTGAGAAGGACAAAACACCCAGCACGGATGTGCACTGCTCTCCATTCCTATCAATACTGAACATTTGTATTTTTAATTGGCAGCAGAAAATATTATTTTGGGCTTCACTCATCCAGCCCAGAGTGCAGAGCAGACAGTGTCACACCTGAGGGACAGGGCCTGCAGAGCTGCTCAGAGCGCCTGCTGACACCTCACCCCAGAAACTGAAGGAATGAAGACCACTTTTAATGACACACAAGTAAGTCAGCCCTTAGAGGAGAATGTGCTAGCATAGCCAGAAATAAAGGATATTAAAATAACCAAGCCAGGATGTGCAAAGAGAGGCACAAGGCTCATTCCTGCGGCCCAGAACCCCAGCAGAGCCTGGTGGCAGAGCCTGGGGGGTTTGGGGTGCAGGGACCCTGCTCAGACACCTTCCTGCCCCAGGGAAACCCTTCCTGCCCCAGGAGGCAGCTCCTGAACTGACACTGGCTCATCCCATCCCATCCCATCCCATCCCATCCCATCCCATCCAGCCAGCCACACCTGGGCTCTTATCTCAGCAACCTTTCAGCAGCAGCATTATCCTGGGATTTCTGCAAAAGAGCAAATCCCATTAAAATGCATCTTCCAGTTACCTGTGCAAATATTGGTTAGGCCTAGAATTGCACTTTATCTTCTGTGAACTGAAATGTTACAGCAGAATATTTGAAGTGTTTGCACTCCTCTCCTCTCCAGGGAAAGGTGCCTGTGCCACTTTGGTTCTGGAGTCTCACCTGCTAGAAATGATCTGCACATCTGCATGGCAGCTGCACAAAACACGTCACCTGCTGCTTGAGAGGGACCAGGGAGGTTCAAAATGTGCTCAGGAGTAGCCCTCAGGTGTGCCAGCTCTGTTCCTGTCCCACTGCATCTCACAGTCCCTGAATTCTGAATCCCCCACAGAGCAAGAGTTAAATTCCATTGCCTTGCTGAAATGAACACTCTCAGACACATCTGTGAGCACTCCAGCCAGGAGACTTTTGGCTCTGTATAAGCATATCTTTAAAACGTGTTGCTAATTATTTATCCAGCTCATCATCTCCTTGCTGTGCTGAGCAGGACTCCTTCCCCTCCCCACCCAGAGCCTCTCTGGTACAGGCCCTGGATCACCTTCCCAGCAAGGAAAAAACTACCCAGGGCAGCCCCGTGGGAGGAATCCCAATGAAATCCAGCAGGGACATCTCACCACCATCAGATTTTGGAGACAGCCTCCCCTCAAACACCAAAAATGAAGATTTCTGCACAAGCAAAGCAGGTTCCTGACAGGCAGCTGTGAGCACAAAGGAGCGAGAGAGAACACGCCAAGTGGTGAAAATTCAGAGCTGATTTCACCTCGTGCAGCCCCAGGGAACCTGTCCCAGCTATCTGCAGTGGTAAATAACTGAAATATTGCAACATTGAAAGCTGAATATGGTAAATAACTGAAATATTGGACACACTTTCACCTACAGCCCCCAGCACTCCTGCTTGGTGGGCATTTCCAAGGGTCTGAGGGCACTCCCAGCTTCACTCACCCAATTTTAATCAATTAAAAAATGCTTTTCTTGGAGGGCAGAATAACAGCTGCCTCTCCAAATCAGAGATCCAAGCCATTCACACAGAGAAGCAGAAGTTCCTTTGCCTTTAGCACCCTGCTCCTGTCTGACTCCAGACTCCCTCTGCCCTCACACAGCGCCAGGCTCCATTTCCTGGGAAGCTCCACCTCAGCAGAAGCTCTGCTGAGACACAGCACAGGAGGGAAACCTGCCCCTGGTGTTTCTGACCCGCACTGGGAACGGCTAAAGGTTCTTGTTATTGACACAGCTGCAGCAATTCATTAAAAATTAAATTGGAGAGAGCAGCAGGTTAAAATTCAGCCCCAAAGTACTGCAGGCACAGCACGAAAGGAACATTATTTAATATTTTGTTGGTAAATTTCAGTTCTGGCATCCGAGCTTCTGGCTGTGTCCCCACGCACTCCTCCAGGCCATGGAAAGAGCAGCGCTGCCGTGGAGCTGCCTGGGCTGCCCAGAGCTCACCCCCTGCCCAGGAGCTGCTCCTGCCCAGCCCTGCCGGATTCCTGTGCTCCCCCAGGCCCTGGCACAGCGGGCAGGGAGGTGGAGCTGCAGGGACTCAGCCTGGCTGCTGCCAGCCATCACTCCTCTCTTCTGGACTCCAGAGCCAGACCCAACCCAAGCGTTTCTGCTTTGCAGCTCCTTGAGGGCACCAATTCTTTGTGTGAAGGATCCACCAGGCAACCCCCACTGAGCCAGGGGTGCCCCAGCTCTGCCCCAGGCTGGTTTTTGTGGGGTGCTGGGGCTGCAGGCAGCACCCTCCCCTCCCCAATGCCCCCTGGTAAGGGAAATTCAACACAACATCAAAAGATTGACTTCACTTTTTTTTTTTTTTTTTTTTTTTTTTTTTTTTTTTTTTTTTTTTTTTTTTTACCAGAAACGTCTTTCAGCAGACCTTAACATTCAGTTCACATCACTGCTATGTAATTATTCTTTTCAGAAGCAGAGATGCAAAGGAGGCATTAACAGCTGTTCAAAATATCACATTTATGCACTTTTCTCTTGTCATCTTAAATATAATTACTTCTGATGCAATCAAACTCATATCCTTCAAATGGATAAGTCCAGCACCAAATTTAGAACCTCAAGCTTCAAATATCAGGCTCTTAGAGCAAAGCTTTAAGCCTTTGCCTTCAGTTCAGTGAGGTGCAAAGAACAACAGTGAGAATATAAGGTTTTAAAATGGTATTTTTAAATGAATTTCCTTTAGACGATTCTGTTGGTCACTGGTTGCAAAGTGCTTTGAAGATCAAAGGTGATACATGAACTGCATCTCAAAACTCAGCACCAGGAGGGCCACGGAACCTCCTCCCTCTGTGTGTGTGTTCCATGATCCACCCCCGTGCTGAGCCCCAGAGCTGCTGCCCAGCCAGCACACCCTCTGCACCTGCCTCTGTGCTCAGCCCCTCCTGGGCAGAGCTGGGGAGAGGATGGCAGGCGTGAGTCAGTCCTTCCAAAGGCTTCATTTCCTCCCTGAAATGGAATTCTAAAAATACCTCTGGAGAGTGTCCCTCCACACACAGGATGGCAAGGCATAGGCACTGCATCCTATATGCACGAGCTAAATGCCAGAGGCTGCAGTCTGACAGATTGCAGAGTTAATGATAGATACTTCCACTCAAACCCCCACGTTGCCAGCTATTTTTAAATGCCTTTACTTACATAATGTTTGGTGTCTTCATCAGCACAAACCTAATTCCGGTGCCAGCATGGAGGCCGTGCTCGTGGGACACGGGAAACCACTCAGGAAAGGACGGATCCTCCCCGATCTGCTGGCCCGGGGCCGGAGCTCAGAGCGTTACTTATTGATGCTGCGCTGAGCAGGAGCCGCGGCTGCTGCTGCGGGCTGGGCGGGTGCAATCCAATCCTGCCGCACCCGGAGCGGCTCGCTCGGGGAGCTGACCCTGCCGAGCCCGGGACAGAGCCCCGGGAGGAAAGAGCTGCTCGGAGGGGTCACTGCAGGCACTGCAGGAGATCCACGGGCGGCTCGGGGAGCAGCATCCCTGCTCCAGCCCCTGCAGAAATGCAGTGAAGCACCCCCTCACCACGGCAGGGTTCTGCTGCACGGATGGTGTCATGGGCACGGCCCCAAAAATGCAAGGGCACAGCTGCAGCTTGGTGCTCCAGCAGAGCATGTGCACTCAGAGCTCTGCAGAGAGCTCTCACCGTCCCTGTGGAGCTCCAGGCTCCCCTCAGGGCTCTCTGAGATAAAGAGCTCCCTGCAGTTGCACAGATGTGCAGCTCCGGTGCCTGCAGTGCCCCCAGAAATGCAGCTCACAGCCCTGGCAGAGCCACAGCCTGCGGACTGCAACCATAGAGAGGGCAAAGCTGCGGGCAAGAGCAGCAGCAGGAGGAGCTGGCCTTCCCCAGAGATCACACACGGAGGAGAGCTTGCTGAGGGGCTGGAAAGGCTTTCCAGGAGAATCCCTGCCCGGAGCTGCAGGGCCAGGCTGTGCTGCTGCTGCTGCTGCTGCTGCTGCTGCTGCTGCAGCTCTGCATGGCTGCAGCTGCACAGCAAAGGCCACAGAGCAACCAAAGCACTGCCCAGAAGGGCACGCTCAAAAGGACAAACAAGTTTGCTTCTAACACCCAGTAATTTGAAAGCTGCTGTCACTGTCCTGTCTTTTATGCTCTGTAACTGTACCCTGGAAATACCTCAGCAATTGACTGGCCCCAAACTGCAGAGATGGATGCACGGTGACCAAAGACCCAGCAGGACAGGAAATGTCAACAATTGTGAGTTACCACTCTACTGAAGCAACTCTGAAATGTTGAGCTTGTAATGCCAGGTACTTCAATAAATCCTTCACAAAGCACATTTCAGTCTTTCCTCTTCAATTGAAAGGATTTTCCTGACCTCCCTCTGCTTTTAACACCTTTTTTCCTTTTGCCTCTATCAGAGTACAAATACTCAGTGAAATAATCAATATTACAACGCGTGGTTTTGCCTCTGTCAGTGTAAATGCTCAGTACTAGTGAAATAATCAGCAATATTACAATGTGTGGTAGTTCTGCAGCTCTGCACTGTGTGGGTGAGTGCAGACAAAGACATATTTTAATACAGACACTAACCAAGCTGATATATTTTATTTACTGCCTATAATTAATTCATTACAATTTATTACTGCCCTATTCAGTGCCAGTAGGTAACAATAAGATCAGCCTTGGATCAGGAGCACTGTTAATTTTTTAGGTTAAAGATACTACAACTCTGTGGGACAAGGGATATGACAGCACAGAAAATGAAATATTGCACATCCCAGAGCTCCAGCAGCTCCCAGTGTTTGTCACAGCAGCTCAGGGAGAGCCTGGGTTAAAGAGCAAAAGCTGCAGCTGGGGGAGCCTCCCCTGGGATGTCCCAGCACTGAGGCTGCCCCTGCAGGGTGTGTGGTTCCACGTTTTGGTGTTAAGCCAGATCTTCTCCTCAGCCCTGTCCCAGCTGGAACAGGGAGCTGCTGTGCTGATTTTGTCTTGCAGTCTGAGAGCTTCTTGGTGCGTTGAACACTCACCAGTCTTGTGCCATTCCATCGTATTTCAAAGTCACAAAACAAATTAATTAGCAAGATCGTGCCACCTCGTCCTTAATCTCATTAGGAAAGACTAATGGCTACAGAATCAATTATTTCATACAGATTTCTGCCTCAGCACCACCAGCCTTCGCATCACACAGGCTCATTCTGAATTCTCAATTCCGTTGTCATTTCCTCCACTAGTTTAATTACAACCCTTAATCAAGTCCCTTCTTTAATCAACTTTATGTCTCTGTCCACTCATTTATGGCTGCATATAAAACAAGAAACAAAGAGCAGCTAACAAAACTCTGGGGCCCACACCAGAGGAGCTTTCCCAGGATTTGGCTGGCCCCAACCTCTGCTCCAGGACCTGCAAGCATTCCTTCCTTTGAAATATCCACAGGAAGACCATAACAAACACAAAACCCCCAAATTTCAGCTAAGGTTTACAAAACCGTGGTGCAGATTTCATTTTTCAGTTCCTGGAAATCCAGTGGATTTGGCATTACATTGACACACTCCATTGTCTTTTATTCTTTGGGGGTATGCAGATGCTGCATTTTCCAGAATAGTTAATTTCATATCCAAAGCAATAATTGAGATTTTCCAGCTTCTCTCTCCACTATTACCACAAACAGTTTGTATTTCTTTCCAATGCAGTGTGGGAGTAACAAGTTTCTCCATTGGCCTAGACACATTTCTACTTTTGCTTTTTTAGCTGATTTTTTTTTCCCACAATGGTAAAAAAAGTTTCTTGTCATTTCCTGATAAAGAGCCCAAGTGGTTTTTTTTCTTCAATTCTATCTTTCATATTCTCATACATAACTGATAAAACTATCCAGTGACTGTTTTTTCTTTAAGATCTACTAGAATAAATGTACCAAAAGAAAATTAGCAACAAAAATGAGAAAAGCCAACACCCTCTCTGTATGCAAATTTCTTCTCTTAAATACAAAAAAATGAGACCGTGGGAATCCTATTTCACTGAGCAAATTAACAAAAGGTCAGAAAGCTTGATCTTTGTCACCGGTGTACTCTGCCTGAAAGCTGAGCTGCCATTTAAATATTTATAAGGGAGAGCTGTAATTGCAGCATGAGAGCTGTGAGAGAGCTCTGCGTGCACAAAGCAGGGAGCTGAAAATGTTCATGACACGGGGGATATCCCACCACGGGAAAATTCGGGTGAAGGGAAGGGACACGAACCCGGAATTTTAGTGATTTATGGATCACTAAAGGAAGGAAGAGTCCTAAAGCCTTTTGGGGTCTGTTATGGGGCACAGGCACAGGAGAGGAACTCAGACTCCACCAGGCACTGAACACTGATGAAAAAAGTGGTTCCAAATGAGGACAGGACCACAAGCAGCACACGGAACCATGCTTCATTTCCATTCATATTTTTAATGAAATAAAACACAAAGCAGGAGAGGCAGCTGCACAGATGTCAGAGCAGAGAGAGGAACAAAGATGTTCAGACCCTGCTGCCTCAGCACTGAGCAACTGAGCCCTCTGCCAGCAGATTAAGGGTTCCTGCTAGATAATCTTCCTGCCTGACTGTAGTGCCTTTAATTACACTGAATTTGTACCTCTCCCTCAGTCTGAGACCCTTGGTTATTGCAGCTTCTGCTGGAGTTCAGAGCTTTCCCAGCCCCTCCTGCCTACGCAAACCCCAGACAACACAAATGTCCACTCTGCCTCCTCCACCTGCCCTGGAGCCCAAAGGTGCTTCCACACGTGGGGATGTTCCCGTTTGGGCCATTCAGGAAATTCCCTTCAGTCCAGAGCTGCTCTGCAGGCCACAGCAGCCAAAGGGCAGCACAGCAAGGGCTCACACAGGGGAGATCAGATCTGGGGAGAAAAATGCTTAAAGAACTACCTTGCAGTAACCTGGATGGCTGAAAGGGAATTACAAGATAAATAAAATCTAAACCCTATCAAAGACACACACAGTGAGCTTGATAGGAATTCTTCTCAACCATCTGAGGAGAAGGAACATTTGGCTTTCCAGAAAGGATAATTACATTATCTGCAGGGTCCCTACCAATTATCCCACGACACTGGCAGTTCTGGAAGCAAGCTGTCACTGGAAAGTGGGAACTGGGCTCCAAAAGCAAGAATCACAACTTCTTGTTAAATAATTTTTGGAAGCAGGTAACGAAAGGAGCTGATTGGTTAGCCAAGGCAACGTCCCAAAATACTCCACTGATGACACCTGGTGGAGCTCCATGGGGCTCTGTCAGCTCTGTGAGGGCGCTGCAGGCTGCCGTGGGACAGCGGTGGTGTGAGTGCGTCCGGTGCTTTCAGAGGGATGTCCTGTCAGGATGTCCTGTCACATTCCTCACGTCCCAGCCCCGCCCGAGGCACCGTGAGCCCCAGCTCACACCCACCACCCCTCCGGTTCCTGTGCCCTGCCCAGGGTTTGGGTTTGGGCTCAGCCTGGGGCCGTGCCCTGCTCAGGGTTTGGGTTTGGGCTCAGCCTGGGGCCGTGCCCTGCTCAGGGTTTGGGTTTGGGCTCAGCCTGGGGCTGTGCCCTGCCCAGGGTTTGGGTTTGGGCTCAGCCTGGGGCCGTGCCCTGCTCAGGGTTTGGGTTTGGGCTCAGCCTGGGGCCGTGCCCTGCTCAGGGTTTGGGTTTGGGCTCAGCCTGGGGCTGTGCCCTGCCCAGGGTTTGGGTTTGGGCTCAGCCTGGGGCCGTGCCCTGCCCAGGGTTTGGGTTTGGGCTCAGCCTGGGGCTGTGCCCTGCCGGGTCCCTGGTGGAACCAAGCCCACCCAGAGCACTGTCCCTGCACAGACACGCGGAGCCTGCAGCTGCAAAGTGCATCCCAAACTGGGGATGTCAGACTGCCACCGGCTCTGCCAGGCTGCAGGGAAGGCTCCAGGCTCCTTGGGCAGAGGCACAGGGAAGGAGAGGTGTCCTGGGGGATGCAAGGGCACAGACAGACAGACAGACAGACATCTGTGCTTCCTGGGCTCTGGCTCAGCAGGAAAGCCAACTCCAGCTCCTCGCTGCTCCTTTCAAGGTGCTGCTCTTGGTTTGGTTTCTGTGCTTGCCTGCAGTGAAGGTGGGCAGGGCAGTGACCCCTGCAGAGAGCTGAGGAACAGCTGGGGGCAGAACAGTCACCTGAACTGCCCCAGGAGCTGGCAGCCTGCACCCGTTGATTTCAGCTAAAATAAATCCCTCCTTCCTTTTGAGCCTTTGCTCTGGTGATAGACACAGATCTCCAGCTGGAAAAGCAGGCACAGACACATTTCTGGCCTGGCTGTGGGAGGTTGTTGCCTTTAATAATCCTGCTTCTCCCCTAGCTGGGGTTGCCAGTGAAGCTGCTCAGGTGGCTGTCAGCTCCTCCACAGGATCAGGGATAAATGAGATGTGGTTATCAGCAGACAAAAAAATCTTCATATCTCTGTCCAAACATCCTTCCAATGTTAGCCAGCCTGAACAATTACCACCACCACCACTGAAAAGGTAAAATTTAGCTTGTGGCTAATTATAGAGATCTAGTGTGGGGGAATGGTGATCTTGATTGTCAATGGGAAGATTGTTGATTCGATTTTTTAATAGATAAATTCAAAAATTAGAGCTCACTTGTCCCTTGCAGCTCAAAGTAAGAGAGAACAATAGGCAGCACTGGAGGCTGTCCAGGCTGGCAGTCCCAGCACTGGAACAGAAACACCCAGAGCTGCATCACCAGAATGATAAAAGGAATGCAGACAGCTGACAAGGAAAAAACCCTGACAAGCAATAAAATGCTCACACCAGCCAATGGAAAGCTGCAGAAAAGCTGTTATTTATTGGATTTGATGATGAACTGTGTGGCAAAGTGAACTACTTCCTTCCAAATGTGGGAACAGAAATCAGCTAAGGGCTGGGCTTTTCCTCTTTTCCTTTTTTAATTGGAACAACAAAATCTTCAGCAACTATATTAACCTGCAAACTATTAAACCACCTTTCCACAGTTTTCCACACTTTTTTCCATCTGGGATCAGCATGGCCCTGTGCTGCCTCTCTGCAGAGACACAAACCCTCAGCACACAAACCCTTCCTCCATCCCTGAAACTCCTCATCAACCAGCTCTGCTGGGAGCTCCAAAGCCCTGCCTGCAGGAGCCTCCTCTTCCTCCTCACATCCTGCCCCTCCTCCTCCTCTTCCCTGCCCTCAGCATCACATTGGGCTGCCCTTCCAGTTCAGACATTCCCCAATCACTCTGATTTTCATAATGGCTCTTGCTGTAGCTGACACCAATTCTCCAAAGCTCTGCAGTCTTGAGGGTTCCCATATTTTTAGCTACTGTGCCAAATTGCTCTGAATTTAATTAGTTAAACACCTGTCTGCAGAAACCTATCCTAAATTCAAAGTGAGAGTCTGCTGTCAAATTTTCATGACAAATCCAAAGCAACCTTGGTACCTTCTGGGCAGGAAGCTCTGATGCAAATGACTCACGCTGCTGTGGGAACTAAAAACCACTTCCAGCTGCAAGGCTCAAGAAGCAGAATATCACAGAATGTGCCAATAAATCCTGTGGCCAGAAATGAGATTCTGGGGGAAAATACAAACCTGGCTATCTAGATGGAATAATTGCTTTATTTATTACTCTTTAACACTCTGATATCGAATTTACAAGGATAGACTAAGATAAAGAGGCAAGAGACATGTCTGCGCTACTATTTCTTTCATAAAGTGTAAGTATCAAATAATTTAGCTGATTTACAAATTAGAAAAAGGTTATTGAGCATCAGGCTGGGTGATTTCTCCATTTCATTCATGCTGCTGTGTCCTGGCAATGCGGGGCAAGGCATCCCCCCGTGCTCAGTGTGCACAGAGCATCCTCTGCACTGAGCCTCAGCCCAAACCTGGACAAACCTCCTGGCTGAGAGAAGAAGCCCTAAGGAACACCAGATACCCATTCATGTCCAATCTTCTAGAATGTTCTTTCTAACAGGAAAATTCACACACCTCATGTATTAGCACAGACTTCGCATTCAGGTTCCATAGGAGCACAAGGGACGTCCGTGTGACGAAGCTGTCACAGCTTTTACACCTCAATTTCCAGCAAGGTGGATGAACAGACCTCTGCACCACCCTGCAGGAGCTGCAACCAGCAAACAGAGCATTCATCCTTCCCATGGGGCTGTTGATCCTTATTTAAATGAATTATGTATCAGCCAGAGCAATTCTTTTTCGTTTCACACATGTAACTAGTGTATTTCTTACTGGAATTATCCCACAGTGATATTACCACAAGTCTAAGGAGAATCAGGCCTTTAAGTCCTAAGTATTATCAACATAAAATGTAAATCCTTTAAAAAGGATTTGAGGTGGCTTTTTATGAGAAAATGACAGTCAGGAAAACGCCTGACTGCCTGTGACACAAACAACAGGACAAGAGCTGAGGACTCCTCTCTGTGAAGAAATCTGAAAGCCAGACTGAGGCCAGAACTCCTCTGATAGCAGCTGGTATCTCTCAATAGCCAAACCATCCCTGTTTGGCAGCAGAAAAGCACCATTCTGGCAACAACAGCGGCCCCCTCACGAGGAAACAGCATCCTGGACCTGGCCTGGAACAATTCTGTGGAGACAGCAGGGCTGCCTCTAATTCCACCATCAGCCTCCATCGGGGCTCTGCTGAGAATTATAAACGATGGCATGACGAGGTTTGAATGGATCTGCCAAAGAGAAATGGAACCTGCAGAGAGAGCATTTCCCAGTGCAAGGCTGTGCCACCAGCCCTGCTGCCCTGTGCCACCTGTGCCACCTGCCCTGTGCCACCTGCCCTGCTGCTCTGTGCCACCTGCCCTGTGCCACCTGCCCTGTGCCACCAGCCCTGCTGCCCTGTGCCACCTGTGCCACCTGCCCTGTGCCACCTGCCCTGCTGCTCTGTGCCACCTGCCCTGTGCCACCTGCCCTGTGCCACCAGCCCTGCTGCCCTGTGCCACCTGTGCCACCTGCCCTGTGCCACCTGCCCTGCTGCTCTGTGCCACC